>JAXIVD010000096.1:2500-295000 GCA_036785275.1 Cancer borealis | reverse complement strand
TGGACCAAAGCAGGGACGTCGCCACACTCTGCACATCATGGGCTCTTAACCTGAGTAGGGGGCCTAAGTGCTCCGGGAAGTCCTTATGTGCTTCTTTAATGAGTTGTCTCAAGAAGGAGATGGCCGCTTTGGAGAGAGGGCGTTCTCTATCCTTCACTGAGAGAAACAGCTGCCTTGGACGCAACTCCGACCTTGTCCTACGAAGGTACCAGCACAGAGCTCGCACCGGGCAGAGCAGGCGTTCTTCGTCGTCCACACCCACCGCAGCCGTTAGGCTAGTGAGGGTAAACTCCCTTGGAAGAGGATGGGACGAAGTTTCTGTTTTAGCAAACTCTGGAAGGTAAGACAGCACCATGTTGTTGCCTTGACGAGCAACTTGGACTGACAGAGCTTGCAATTCACTCACCCTCTTAGCCGTTGCCAACACTACAAGGAAAAGAGTCTTCTGTGTCAGATGTTTAAACGAAGACCTGTCCATTGGCTCGAACGGAGTGCTGAGCAGAAGGTGGAGAACCACATCCACATTCCAAGGGGACACTCTGCTGATTGTCCTCTTGACTTGGCGGCTGCAAGCTTCAGAGATGTCCTTCAAGACCTGATCCGTGGAGAGGTCAAATCCTTTCAGCCGAAAGACACTGTTGAGCATAGCCTTGTAGCCTTTCACCGCAGAGGCCGACAGATGGCAGTCTTGATGCAGATAGAGGAGAAAGTCTGCAAACTTTTGACTTGATGGTTTTAAAACTGTATGTCTCTTCAGTCTGCACCACCTACGGTAAACACCCCATTTTGACTGGTAGTTCACAATGGTTGAATGTCTTCTAGCTCCCGCCACGAACTTCGCCACTCTTCCCGAATATCCCCGGAAACAGAGGATTCGCTTGATAGTCTCCACGCGGTTAGCCGAAGAGCGTGGAGACCGTTGTGGAACCGGTGGAAGTGGGGCTGACGCAACAGGTCTTTGCGCATCGGAAGGAGGCGGGGAGCGTCGATAGAGAAATGTAGCAGGTCGGGGAACCACTCTTTGTGTGGCCAAAACGGAGCAATTAAGGTGAGGACCGTCCCTTGCGACGCCTGCAGTTTGACGAGGAGTCTCCTGATTGTTGAGAAGGGCGGAAAGGCATACAGTTCCTGATGATCCCAGTTGAAGAGGAAAGCATCCGTCGCAACTGCTATGGGATCCCTGAACGGGGAGATGTAACTCTGAATACTGTAATTCTGACTGGTGGCGAACAGGTCCATGAGAGGCATGCCCCACAGTCTCCACAGGGTCCGACACACCTCTGAATGAAGAGTCCATTCTGTAGAAATGACCTGGTGCCTCCTGCTGAGGGAATCCGCCACCACGTTGTGAATGTCCCTGATGAACTGAGTCCTCAGTGTGATGGACTTGTCCTCCGCCCAACGTAGAATCCGCTGCGCTTCGTAGTTGAGGGGCGAAGAAAGAGTCCCTCCTTGATGTGTCAGGTAAGCAAGAGCTGTGGTGTTGTCCGCGAACACCCCCACTGTCTTGCCTTGTAGAAGGTACTCGAAATGGAGAAAAGCTAGCCTGACGGCCGTCAACTCCAGCAGGTTGATGTGGGAAGCCGCTTCTTCCGTGGACCACACCCCGCCTGCAGAGTGTTGCAGGAGAGAGCAGCCCCATCCCTCTCTCGAAGCGTCTGTGTATAACAGGAAATCTGGCGACCCCTCTCGGAGTGCCTGGCCGGCGAGGAGGTTGGGTTCCTGTGCTCACCACTGGAGATCTTGAAGAAGGTCGGGAGTCAACGCTACACGAGCAGAGTCTTCTTGAGTTGTGCTGGACCAATGAGAGTGGAGATGAATTTGTAGGCTTCTCATGCGTAAGCGGGATCCTGGCACCAGATGGATAAGCGAAGCTATGTGCCCCAGCAAGGACATCCACTCCTTGGCGGTAGGGCTCCGAGAATCCATGAAAACTCCCAGAAGAGCAAGAAGATTGTCCACTCGAGCCTTCGACGGGAAAGCCTTCAAACGAGAAGACAGAATGTCCACTCCCAGGAAGACCATCCTCTGGGCTGGTTGCAGGCTGGACTTCTCCATATTGATGCGCACTCCTAAATGTGCGCACAGCCGGAGCAGAGTCTGTTGAGCTTAATGCCTTTTGTTGTGACTCTGCTAGAAGAAGCCAGTCATCCAGATACTGGAGGAGGCGGATGCCCCTCCTGTGTAGAGTCGACGAGATGGGCGCCATGATCCTGGTAAACACCTGGGGAGCCGTAGAAAGGCCGAAGCACAGCACCCTGAACTGGAGTGCCCGACCCCTCCAACCGAACCGAAGGTATTGGCGGCTTAGGGGATGTATTGGCACTTGCAAGTAGGCATCCTTCAGGTCGACTGACACCATCCAGTCGCCTCGCTTGATGGCAGACAACACCGTCCTCACCGTTTCCATCCGAAACTTTGTGGTAATGACGTGTTTGTTGAGAAAGGAGAGATCGATGACTGGGCAAAAGCCCCCCGACGCCTTGGGAACCACAAACAACCTGCTGTAGAACCCCGGTGTAGGAGGAGCCTCCTCCACCGCACACTTGCCTATGAGAGCTGTAACCTCCAACTCCAAGGCTGTGCCTCGCTCGGAATCTGCTGAGTAGGAGACCAAGTGCAGAAGAACATCTGACAGCGGAGGGGATGAGTGGAAGGGAATCTTGTATCCCTCTCGGAGGACCTGGAGAATCCACTCTTCCACCCCTAAAGTCTCCCAGTCTTTCAGGTGCCGAGCGAGGCAACCTCCGATTGACTCCGAGCTGGCTGAAGAGTCACTTATGAAATGGCCCACCTCTAGCCCTCTTCGGAGGTGGCCCGTCAGAATCCCTCGAGCGCCATGACTTGGAAGGCCTTGTGGAGGGATGTTGTGAAGAACCGGAACGAGGACGAGAAGCGTATGAGGTTGAAGGGCGCTGGTGCTTCTCAACCAGTGGTGTACCCGGCTTTGGTCTAGGCTTGGCGAGAGACTTGGCAGCTGCTTCTGTGAACGAAACTGAAGCTGTCTTCTCTGCCTGAGCTATGGCCTTGTCCACTCGAGAGTCCTCAAAGAGAAAAGCAGAGTCCATAACCGACCCACGCAAGTTTGCCTTGGAGATAGCGCTGAAGCGCAGTGGTAGACGGGAGAGGAAAGACTCCCTTCTCGCTGCCCTTGTATTGGCAATAGCCACAGCCGTCAACCGTGCTTGATCTAACATTGCCCTTTGAATGCTCTGTCGAAGATAATCGGACATCGCCCTGTACGGAGACAACACCGTCCCCGACAGGGGAGGGGAAACCAGTGTACCCATCAGCCAAAACAGGAAACTCTGCGTCCCTTGGATGGAGAGCAGTGCCTGCTCCAGTTTAGTCATTTCCCCCTGAGAAAAAGTGACTCTTGGTTCGCCTTGACCAACCAAGAGATGAGACAAGTCCGGATTAATCTTGGCAGCCTTGCTTCTACCCTCGTCATCGCCTATCTTGTAGGCTCTGTAGTACCTGGTGGCAGGGTACTTGAGAAACGAGGGCTTGGTAGACTCGTTAGCACGGGCGAGGTCCGAGGAAGTCCGTTGCATCATGAAGTCCACGGCCTGTGCCCTTTTCAGCTGAGGGGCGGAAGGACGAACCTCCTTCTGTAAGCCGGGGAAAAGGGGAGCCGAGGCCTGGGCCGAAGGAGCACGAGCCTCCGGAAATCTCGTACACACGAACTCCATCATCTCCGTAAAGTTAGGGGAAAAGTCTGGAGAATCAGCGTCGTCTTCCGACGAAAACTCTACTCCTTCCTTCTCCTCCTCTACTTGACATCGCTCACGGGACGTAGAAGGACGAGGTTCTTGGTTGGGAGGAAAAAGAGGGGAAGGTGAACGAGGCACCAAACCCTCCTTGCTAGAGAAAACAGGAAGAAAGGTGGTAGGAGAAGCCGTCCTCCGTCCACGTGACGTAGGCAAGGAACAGCGAGCTAATCCGTGCTTCTCTCTTCCTGGTGTTGGCGCAGCGAGTGGCCGTGTTGCGTGGGAGGTGGGGGGAGAAACCGCTCCCCGCCTTCTTCTCTCCTGCCGACGATGGCGCTTCTCCATCCCGTCGTGAGAAGCTGCCCGGTGATGGTGGAATGACGCACGGGGCTGGCTTTGTGTCACTAGCTCTGCCCTCATGCGCTTGGTGGACGAGGGAGAGGGGCATGGGCATAAGCTCTTCCGTACCCCTTCTCTCTTTGACAGAGTGGTAGGGTACGCATCTTGTCCTGTTGGTAAACCACAAACGGTCGGACCCTCACCCTTGGGTTGTAGATGGGCCAGCGGGCGTTCAACCTCACATGGAACCTCATCTGAGTCCTGAGACGAGGGAAGATTCGAGGAATCAGACAACAGACTTCCCTCCACCTCGTGTCGGGACGGAGGAGTGTTCGACGGGGTGGCCGACTGAGTGGCGCACGCCGAGCGAACACTCGTTGGCTCGATCCCCAAGCTAGTCTCCCGTGACCCCTCGGCTGGGAGTGCCTGTTGCACTCTGCTAGTCGCCGCGGTCTTTGGGAGGCTCGGTCTGTCATTTACCAGACTCTCGGCTTGAGATAACGAACATGCTGGAAGAAGATTCAAGTTGGAAAGGCAAGCATGCAGCTGACTAGCTATCATCTTGGAAAACATATCCTGCACAGATGGGCTACTTGTCAAGAGCGAGGCAAGCTGGTTAGGAAGGCCGGGGCCTGACTGGGAAGCAGAGTCAAAAGGAGCAACAGAACTGACTGTAGACAATGCATCTGCCTGTTCATTACTCCGCCCCAAGCCTTTGCTACCTCTCCTTCTTGCTATCCACTGAGGGGGCCCCTACAAGGCTGGTATCACACAAACCCTTGCTCTTGGCATAGCGGGCCCTTCTCCTTGAAAGCTCAAGCTGATACTCCCTGGCCCCCTCCACCATTGCCGAATCCCAAGACACACACTCCTGACATCTTGAGGACTGGGCACAGCAACCACGACAAGTAATACATACAGTGTGCGGGTCTCTGGTGGCCTTAGCCAGCACCCTGTTGCATCCTGAAACAGCACAGGTCCTTTTCCTGGCGATGGTGGTAGCAGTCGCTATAGGTCCGTGAACAGCTGGTGGAGAAACGGGCGGCAAAGTAGGTCCCTCCTGGGAACCAAATCCGCTATGGTTCTTTAACTCTGGTGACACCTGCAGAGACTCTTCCAGGTCTGCTGTGTCCAGAGAGAAGGAGCTCCTAGCGGCCATGACGAAAAAACACCAAAAAAGACGAAATCGTAACGGGAAGCTTCAGTGTTGACGCTGCAAGCTTCCAGCTAGGAATGGGGAAGGCGGAGGGTGGAAGGGACCATGTCCCAGAGGCGCATCTCTACTGCGCAAAGGGAGGGGGGGGGGGGTTGTTTTGGTGGCTGGAAGCTGCGGTTTAACACCGTAGATTTATACCTAGGCTAGGAGGAACAGGTAATATGTGAAACAAATATATATATATATATATATATATATATATATATATATATATATATATATATATATATATATATATATATATATCAGGGTTGGGTCCAAGTATATGTACTTGGACTTAAGCACATATTTTCCTGTACTTGTGCTTGGAGTTTAAAATGTTACTTGTACTTGTACAAGTACATACCAAGTACATTCAAGTACAAACAAGTATATTGTATCTAATCAAAAGTTATGTACTGAATATAGATTCTAGCAAACTTTGTGTTGATACTATTGGGTGAATACATACATTGAGTGTAATGATATTGTAGTGTAATATAAGATAAAGGAGCATAATTATGCAGAATTTTTCTCAATTGGTAACATGCTACAGTAGACACTGTCTAGATAGGGCCAGTACACATTTATTTCCTGTCACGCTTCACTCTCCACTCCTTCACCTTGTACTTGTACTTTAGTACATAGCAAAGTGACTGTACTTGTACTTGAAGAATGTCCAGGTACTTGGACTTGGACTAAATACAGTCGCCTGTACTTGGACCCAACCCTGACATATATATATATATATATATATATATATATATATATATATATATATATATATATACCGAGTACAACGGGCCAACTATCATTACGGTGATTCCTTTGCGGAATCACCGGTAAATCCTCGTATTCTCGACGCTCGTTAAGATACCTTGTTATGGTTAGAGTAGGTACTACTAGCGAAAGAGGATGATGGGAAAAACGCGTGACGTCACTGGAACTGAGGATATATATACCGGTCTGGGCGGGAGGTCAGTCACTAGTGTTCCGTGACCCCGCTCCAGACAGGTAAGCCTTCAGTGTTCCTAAAAGCCTTGCCACACTTGAAAAACATTGTTATTAATATCTAACGGTAAATTGTCCTCCCGGATACAGCTGCCGAGAGGACCAGCAAAAGACTGTCTTTCGGTTGCTGTTTGACGAAGGCTGCATGTGGAGTTGCCTCTCAAACAAGGACGACGGCCAGAAGGACCCAGTGACTCTCAAACAATATTTGTGGCGTGAGTGTATTTTGGTCGTTTTCCATCAGTTCCCTCACGTATAGTTAGGTAGGATAGAATAGGAATATTTGTGTTAAGGTATATGTTTATGTTTGTGTCGCTAAGGGTGGATAAGCATTTGTAAGAGCACCACCACGGATATAGCGAGTACTTTATTTTGTTTATTCATCATTAAAGTTGTCCATTATTTTTATATTTGTTTTCTGTCCATTATTAAAAAATTAACTGGAAGGGGGGCTAATTACCTACTTAACTAGCACACTGTAGCGTCCTCCGGACAACGTGGGCTGATGCGTAATTTGCATCTACCTCACTGTCAACGGTAACCCTCCGAGAACTCGGACCCTCGGTACAGTGGTTGCAGCGGTGTAGATGCAAATTACGCATCAGCCCACGTTGTCCGGAGGACGCTACAGTGTGCTAGTTAAGTAGGTAATTAGCCCCCCTTCCAGTTAATTTTTTATTCCCTTACAGAGTAGTGATTAGTGATTGGTGATTAGAATAGTTACGTAGAGTTAATAGTGATGCATTGTTTTGTTTTTTTAAGTGTTAGTGATAGTGTTAGTGGACTAATACGCTCAAAGTCTCCTCTGCGGGCACCTGTCCCCAGATTGTTAAGTGAGTCGCGGTCTTCGGATCGCCGGGCGTCTTTCCCCCCTCCAATTAAATTTTAATTATGAATTCTCAGATAGACTTGTTAGGCGACTCGTGTTTTCCCCAGGAGGAAATAACAGAAGTGGGTGAACAAGCGCTTGGTGGAGCAATAAAACCAGAGTGTTCAGAAGTCGGTCATCACGATCAGAGGAAGATGGAGTCCTTTATTATTCTAAACAGAAAAGAAATAACACCTTGCTCGATTCGTTGGTGGTGCCCACGGTAATGAAACGGAAAGCCCATGCTATGTTTTTTTAAATTGAAACGTCGGATGAGTGTGACGCGGGAGTTAGGAATATTAACTTATACGTGAGGGCGACTATGGTGGTGCCAAATACACACTCCTCCACTTCGAGGGTGGACGAGGCAGTTACTACTACAACCATCATTACAACCACCACCTCACTGTCAACGGCGACACAATCCACCGTGCCGCGGACAAGTTAACACTAGTTGTGGGTGATGGAGGTTCTATAGTCGACATGAGCGAGATCGTGTTTCCTTCCGAGGATGAGGATGACACGGAGGAACCATGCAGAGCCCGAAGGCCTGTGAGGAATTCCTAGAGGAGTGTTGAGAGGGAGAGATGGTAGTAAGTAGACCCCTGGGTGGTTAAAGGAAAGGTTACTGCCTATAAAAACTCTTTTGCAGCGGCGAGGAGATGCCGAACTGGTAAACTGGTCCCGCAGCTGAAGCAGAGATCACCGCAGTCCTGGGGGCTCTGTAGTGCCCAGGTAAAGGACTGGAAGTTCACCCCCCATGGATGAAGGCTTTGGTGAGACCCCGTCGAGGATCACCACCCTGCTCAGTTTGCCAGGACTGGTGGGAGTTGGCTCCGACCAGGAGGTCGAGTCACGTCTGACTCGGAAGTCTTGCATAGAGACAAGAAGAAAGAAGAAGAAGAAGAAGACCGGTCCCGACTTGTGTTGATAATATATAAACTCATGTTCTTACGAGTGTGAGAATACGAGGATTTATTTTTTTTAAAGAGGAAAGCCGTGTACCGAGTACAACGGGCCAACTATCATTACGGTGATTCCTTTGCGGAATCACCGGTAAATCCTCGTATTCTCGACGCTCGTTAAGATACCTTGTTATGGTTAGAGTAGGTACTACTAGCGAAAGAGGATGATGGGAAAAACGCGTGACGTCACTGGAACTGAGGATATATATACCGGTCTGGGCGGGAGGTCAGTCACTAGTGTTCCGTGACCCCGCTCCAGACAGGTAAGCCTTCAGTGTTCCTAAAAGCCTTGCCACACTTGAAAAACATTGTTATTAATATCTAACGGTAAATTGTCCTCCCGGATACAGCTGCCGAGAGGACCAGCAAAAGACTGTCTTTCGGTTGCTGTTTGACGAAGGCTGCATGTGGAGTTGCCTCTCAAACAAGGACGACGGCCAGAAGGACCCAGTGACTCTCAAACAATATTTGTGGTGTGAGTGTATTTTGGTCGTTTTCCATCAGTTCCCTCACGTATAGTTAGGTAGGATAGAATAGGAATATTTGTGTTAAGGTATATGTTTATGTTTGTGTCGCTAAGGGTGGATAAGCATTTGTAAGAGCACCACCACGGATATAGCGAGTACTTTATTTTGTTTATTCATCATTAAAGTTAACCATTATTTTACCATTCTTGTTTTCTGTTCGTAAACCAACGTCGGAGACTCGGTACATATATACAATCTCATTCTGAACTAATGGTGGGGTTTCCATTGAATACAGTTCCAAGTGTTGGATTTTAAAAAGACACAGTTGCCTTGGCCTCAGCATCCCTCACCAAGAGAGCCTCCCACTCGGTGTGGTGCAGAGCATGACTCATGGGAGGCCAGTCTGATCTGTTCCAGATCCAGACAGTACAGTCACCCAAAGAAGTGGTGGCGTAAAATTCTGATTGTTTCGTTCTGGCGACATCTGGCAACTGCACCTCACAGGCATTGCATTCGCTTTTTTATATTTTTTTATAGTCAATTATCGATATCATTAAAACCCGTTTTTTATGCACCATAATAATGCAAATAATTATTCAAAAATGGTATTAGGACAATGCAGCCGGTATGTAAAGATGATATATTGTATTTATCATAGCTTAGTTTCCGTTATGTGAAGACGATATATTAAGTAAATCTTAGTTATCGGTATTCGAAGATAATATATTAATCATAGATTAATTACCGGTATCTGAAGGTGTTATGTTGACTAAAGTTTAGTTACTAGTAATTGTAAATATATTATTTGCATGATGTCGTGTGCCAACGGTTGAATATCTTGCATGATGATGTCATCGTGCGCCAACGGTTGAACATTATAATATCATAATTTAAAGACTATATATCAATTATAACCTATTATTATTATTTGAAGATATATAAATTTTCACCTATCACCAGTGTTTTCACTATATAAGGATATATTAATTATAACATTATTATTATCATTATATAAAGATACACCAATTATAATATTATTATTATAATTATTCAAAGATATATTAATCATAGCATATTACTGATATTTGAAGATATACTAATTATTGCCTATTACTGACTGTTATGTGAAGACTATGAATAATAATTTTATCTTATTACGTTAAATAGCCTATTGCCAATGACTTAAGGAACGTCTTGCCCGATGACGTCATGGTCAAGCGAGAGTTTAAATGTAGATTTTATATTATCATAATTCTTAATGGAGAATGTATAAACAATCCATATATATTGTTTTAAACTGTATTTTGCTTGCTATTTAAGATCATCATGAATACATAGTCTTATGCATGTATAAGTTTTATTTATAAAAGTTAATTTCTTTTGAGTGAATTTCTCTGTGAGCAAAAACCTCGATGTCAAAATGCTTCGACAAGTCTTCATGAAATATCATTAGATGGTTGTTTCTCATAAACTAGACTTAATTATCAATTGTAATTTATTTCTAATTCATTTACAGTAACAATTCGTGAATATAGTGACATTCCTGATAAGTTATAAGGATATTTCATTCCATTTGTTAGGGTTGCCATAATCTAATTTTTGAACGAAAATCTCCGTAAGAGGCGTGGCACCACTTCTTTGAGCGACTGTACACTGGGCAGCATCTTGCCTTGCCATGTTAAGATGGACCTGAGCCAGGACAGCATAGTGGTTCCAGCTGCCCACTGATCCCAGCTGCTGGCAGAGAATGCTGGTCTCGGGGAGGTGTGACAGTACAGGGTCCAACAACCCTTCCTGCTCAGGTGTAGGGAAGGTGACATGGTTTACCAGGTCCTGCACTATCAGGGGATTGTTGAATGCTTCCTGCTGCTTGTGGGAATTGGTCTCCCACTACCATCACTTGTGCTACAGGAGTAGGGTGTGCAACTCCTCTGTCAGGAAGTCCAATGGGGAAGATCTCTGCCTGCGCAGGCAGTACATGACACACAGGATGAGACCACTGTTATCTGCCACTATTATCCAGAAGAAGAAGAAAGCAACAGCAGCAGCAGAATGGTTGGATCCTCAAATCACTCAGCCATGCTCACCATCATCAACAACACATTAGATAACAACATAAGGCAACTGCCTGCGTGAACTGGCTGAGGTGGGACATCCTATGGGAAGACTAGACTCCATCATGTGGACGGAACTTCCCCAAGGCTCCGCTAACACACCAGTGGAAACCTTCACCAATCTTCTTTCCTTGCAGAGAAAACATGTAACAAGCAAAACCTACAAATGGAAGCCCCATTATTAGCCTTGGTTCAGCTACCAGTGTAGGGTAGCTGGTGACAACAAGAGCAAGGCCTGACTGAAGTATATGTCCCACTCTCACAAGACAACAAGTTCCTACACAAAGAAGCCTGCAAGAGTTGGGTCCAAAAACGCTCCACCTCTCACCATCATCTACAACAACTTTTCCCCATCGCCTCACTGCCTACCTTCCTGATCATTTCGGGGATTATGTTCAAACTGTGGACACACACCCAAGACTCTTCTACTATGTGTGTGTTACTGTCCACACTGGCAAGGTGGTGAGCCCCTACACCTCCTACAGTCCCTATCCTCACCAAGGCTGCATTATGGAGCATCACCATCACCACCATCCCAAGAAAGTGCTGGGGCCAGATAACATCAGTCCTCATATATCAAAAGATGTGCCACACAACTTGCCATGTCTCTCCCTACCATCTTGCAGAAGTGCCTCTTATCCCAGTAGTGGCCACCTCAGCAGACAAAGGCAAGAGTCTGCACCACACAAAAAAAAAGGGCAGAGGTGATCTTCAAAACTACTGCCCCATCTCCCTCCTCTCTGTTGGTGGGAAAGTTTTTTAATCAATCATCGCTGCAAAAATAGCTTAAATTCTTTGACTGTCACCAGCTAAATTTCTGGCAATTTGGCTTTGACAGAGGAGATCTACAGCAGATCTCCTTCAATCGGCAGCGTGGAACTGCTCTCTTGACCATGGTTAAGACACCTTTGTTATCATTCTTGACATCACTGCTGCCTCCGATTGGATGTGGCATCAAGGCATCACCACTGAGATGAGAAATATGTGTAACTGCAGTGACTTGCTACACCTCCTCCAAGACTACCTCCACGGCAGGACTGTGTGGTGGTCAATGGGCACACCTCCACCAAATATCCCGTCAAGACCAGCATTCTCAAAGGAAGTGTACTCAGACCATTACTATGGAACGTTTACTTCAATTATCTATTATGAGGATTCAGTAGTTCACAGATTACAAAAAAGAATGAGAAAGGAGATAATAGCAGGAAAAACTACAGGTTTGGATGGGTGTGTGTGTGTCTGAAAAGGGGCAGTGTAAATGTGATGGAGTGATTAGTAAAATTGCTAAATGTGTTTTGTAAACAGTTTGACTAGGCAAGTGCCTTGTATAAAGGTAATAGGTATGAGTGTACTAGTTTTATGGGTATAAGTCTGCTGAGTGTTGTAGGTCAGGTGTATGGAAGGGTGCTGATAAAGGGCATCATAGAGGGTAAAGAAAGTGTTATTTGTGAGGAGCAAAATAGCTTCAGAAGAAGGAGGAATGGTGGGGATCAAGTGTTGCTTGTGAGTGAGTAAAAAAATCAGCTACTGTTTGCAGATGATTCAGAGGACAAAGTAAGTCAGCTGGTGGAAGATTTGTGTAAGGAGAATTTTAGTTCATGGAAGTAAAAATAGTGTAATGAAATAAACAAGAGGAGTAGAAGCATGAATGTTGCATTGAATGATGAGCTGCTCGAGAAGGTAGGTGGATTTAAATATTTAGGGTCAAAGTTTACTGTAGATGGAGGTATATAGACAGAGGTGAAGTCTAGTATCAGTGATGTAGGAAAGGTGTTGGAAGGAATGAAGAAAGTGTTCAGTTGATGAGTGATTGCACCATTCTCTTTCTTCATCCTTTCTCCATTTCCAGATAATCCCTTCCTTATCCTTATCCTCTGTACCTCCTTCCAAAACATCTTATTCTCCTGGAAATTACTAGTCATCTTACCCCACCTCAACGCTTCAGTGGTGCAGTGGTTAGTACATTTGACTACCAATCCGCTGGGTAAATAGGGAAACCCACACTTCATGTACTTCTCTCTTTTCTGCAACAGCAACTTACATTTTCACACCACCATTCACTCCCCTTTCTCACCCCTTCTAACACTCTTCTCATACCGCATACCTTCTCTACATACCCAACCAAACCACTCTGAAAAAGCTGACTAGGATGACAAAAGCAAAACATAATTAGAGTGGATAGGGAAATGAAGCCAATTGAAATAGTAAGATAATCATTCAACTAAGACTACGAGTAAACCTTCATAAGAGATGCAATGAACCTGATGCCTCGCCCACCTTTATATCTTCAATCTTCATCTCATAGATCTCCTCGGCTGTGATGGTTTCCTCCAGACCATCATCCCAGAGATCATCATCATCATCATCATCACTCTCAACAGTGATACCAAAAAAGATGGTCTTGGTATTGAAGTGGGAGAAGGTGTTGTCCCAGCATACCCGGTAGTCACCTTCCTCACTAATGGTAGTTCTGATGAGGAAAAACAATACTTTATTATCTGTTTGTTCAAAATTACAGAGTTACCAGATACATGAAAATGCCTTGTTGTCCTTTAAGGTCCTAGGGGCTAAGAGAGAGAAGTGCATGTGTATGTAGGCATCAGTGTGTGTATGTACTCCTCGTTTCACCTACACAACTTTAAGGGCATGTTACTTTGGTATATAGATAAGAACAAAAAAAACATAAGGAAATAAGGAGGCTATAAAAGGCAGCTCCCGGGCACCTAACACTTACCATCTGTTTTCTTCATCCATTGATATGTCTAACCTTTTCTCAAAAGTATCTAATGTCCCGGCACTTACCACATGCTTGCTGAGTTTGTTCCACTCCTCTACTACTCTATTAGTGAACCAATTGTTACCTATATCTTTCCTGAATCTGAACTTGTCTAGATTCAAACCATTTGTTCATGTTCTTACTTTCTCCTTGACTATGAGAACCTTATTTATGTCCCCTTTGTTGAAACTCTTGACCCATTTAAACATTCCTAACAGACTTCCCCTTATCCTACGTCTTTCTAAAGAGTGTAGATTGAGGTATTTTAATCTATCCTTGTAAGTTAAGTCCCTAAATCCCTTCAATCATTTTAGTCTTCAATCCATTTCAGCAAACCACTCTTCAATCCTCCTACATTTTATAGTTTCCAGAGCATACTGCTCTGGAAACTATAAAATGTCAAAAACCTTCCAGGTAGATGCAATTAACCCAACCTTCTCTTTCCTGTGTCACATCAATCACTCTCAAGTACAAGCTTAGTAAGTTCATTATACAAGATCTTCCTTCTCTAAATCCAAACTCATCATTTCAGAGTATGTTTATCTCTTCCAAAAACTTCAATCATCTGTCCTTCACTATTTTCTCACAAATTTTTGCCACAATGATTGTTAATGATGCTAGTTTGTAATTTAATGGTTCTTCTTTGTCTCCTCCTTTAGGAATTGGCACAATATTTGCTCTTTTCCAATCTAGCAGTACTCTGCTCTCCTTTAGTGAATTCTCAATTGTGGCGCCGCCTGCTGTAATGAGGTGTGAGACACACGACAAACAATTGAGATAACAGCTTTTGAAAGTTCCGTTCCCCAGTCAGCCGTGCCCGCACTTACCACACTACAGCCCTGGTAGGTGAAGTGAGGCAGACATGGTAAGGCATTCGTGTGCATTCCCATTGGCCTACACACTGATTGATCGTGGCGACTTATGTAACAGCTCACTCTTTTTGTCATGTCATTTACGTATACAGGTTGACCATCGATAATCCGGCAGTCGATATTCAGGTTCCTTCAGTATTCCAGCATGAATTTCAGACCGCAGTTTAATTTTTTTTTTTATCGGGAGGTGTTTTTTTTATATATACATACACCTTGGTCTCGTATAGAACGTCCAATAGGTCGGTAGAGACGTCATTCTATGTGAAATCGTTCTATGTGATACATGTAGCCTATGGGGAAAATGACAATTGGTTGATCGGTCACCAAAATTGTCCCTGAAATTAACATACACTGCATATTATTAACAATTACTAAATATAAATGGTAAAAAAAACATCAAATAAGGTTTTCATTGCCTTAATCCTACGGGGATGTAAGTACAGGGGGAGGGGAAGTCCCAGGCTTTGTGAGGATCACTCGCTTTGGCGCCAAATTATTCCTACACTTGACTCTGATAGCCCCAAATCACATCCAATGGCTGTGTTTCCCTCTCCTTTCTCTTCCAGTGCAATAACTTCCTTCTTTTTATTGAAGGAGATAGCCTTCTGTTTCGTAGATGCACAGCCAGGCATGTCTGGGTCGAGGTTGGCGGTGTAGCAGCTTGAAGCGTCCAGCTATAGATTCCCACTGTGAGCTCGTGATCTTGTGCATGCACACCTCCACCCAGTCACTCTAGTCTACATTAGCTGGACGCTTCAAACTGCTACAACTGGAACAGTCACCCAAGCGACACAGACACCTGTGACGTCAGCACTACGTCATCCCTGGTGCGTTCAATACGATGACGCTCGTTCTGTATAAGAACTCCTCAGATTTGCTTCACTTATTTCTGCACGGTCACAATCATTCTGTACAATAATTTTTATTTAATATTTTTGGTTGTTCGTTCTATAAGAAAATTGTTCAATCTGAACACGTTCTATGCAGGACCAGGATGTATATACTAACGGATTCATTTTTTTATATATATACTGTCGACCCTCGATTTAACGGACCCCGATTTAACGGACATCGGATTTAACAGACTCAGGCTGCTAGCGGACAATCAACCCAGATCCGGACTAAAGTCCGTTAGTGTAAAAGAAAGTGCGGTAGGTGGCGGTCCCGTCGGTAACATAATCCGTTAAAATCTAGGGTGAAACGCCCAACTTTTGGGTAATGAAATATAAAAACCTTTTATAACCGAATCTAAACAAATCAAACCTAACATAACCTAATCTAACCATAACCTAACATAATTAACCTAACATAACTTGAAAGTTTTTTGCTAGGTAAACAATGGTGAGCACTGCCTGAAACCTTCACAGATGTGTTGAGTACACTATGTATAATATGTATGACTACAAATTTATATCGATATCGTCCGAGCAGTAAGTATGCAGATTTATCCAAATACTTTTTGGCTTACCTAAACCTAAGTTGTATGTATAGTATTTACAGTTGCACTCAATGTTTACTCCGAGTCAAAGAGAAGCGTCTGGGTGCAGTCATTAATCATTATGCTCCGCCCACAATCAGCTGATGTACCAAGGCTCCACCTCCCTGCTCCTTCTAGGCATCAGTGTTGAAACCACCATGGCGTCTAATAAGTGTGCGTAGCTAGGTTAGGTTAGATAAGGTTAGCCTATTAATTTTGAGGCACGGACTATTTATTTCTGGACAAAGTGTGATGCTTCTTCATTTCGAGAAACCTAACCTAACCCAACCCCAATTCAACCTAACCTAACATTGCAGGGCTGTAACCAGATACTGGTCTTACCAACTGAGGCAGTGAGTGTACAAAAATTTAAACAAATATTTTTAATAGTTTCCAGAAGTTGATATATATTGCATGATTTTTTGCAATCTTAATTCTATCTGACATGGAAGTATTAACCTTGGGAGAAGATGCTACAGACACTTATTAGATTCCATGGTGGTTTCAACACTGATGCCTTATAGAAGGAGGAATCAGCTAATTGTGGGCGCAGCATAAAGATTAATGGCTGCACCCAGACGCTTCCCTTTGACTTGGAGTAACCATTGAGTGCAACTGTAAATACTGTACATACAACTTGGGTTAAGGTAAGCCAAAAAGTATTTGGGTAAATCTGCATAACTACTGCTCGGATGATATCGATATAAATATGAAGTCTTATATATTATACATAGTGTACTCAACACATCTGTGAAGATTTCAGGCTGTGCTCACAATTATTTACCTGGCAAAACATCTTTCAAATTATGTTAGGTCATAGACTACACCATATTTGACGACACTCGCGACAATCGCTGATAGACAATATTACATTTAGTCCCTATAGATTCCGCTGCTATGAGTAATGACAGATGATACTTCATATATCAGTTCATATTCTACTTAGGACATTGTATTTCATGTCTTTACAATCAGTAATGATTGATGAACCATGGCTGAACCTAAAAAATTATTTTACAACTTTTGCAAATAGGAAATTAACATAAAGATTACAAGTTTGAGTGAAAAATCGTGTGGGAGTTGTGTATAAAGCATATTGTTTATAGCAAAAATTTCTGGCAAATTCGCAATAATTTCTGAAATAAAACATCACATATTGTGAAATCACCATTCCTGAATATGATTTGATTGTGATCAAATGTCATATTATCATTATATCGGCTTGGGAATGAATTTTTCACAACAATTCGTGGCGTGTAACTGAGAAAACTCAGCTGAGTGTGTGACGGCGAGACGTCTGTTGGTCTATCAGAGTCAGTCACTCACTGCCACTGCAATCAGAAGGATGTACTACTGTAGCTACTAGCTGGACACCGGACTCGTTTTAGCAGTAAGTATGCAACATTTGATTAATGTAATGTCTGATCTATAAGATTTTAGGAGCATTTCAGTAATAAATTCATGTAAAACTCCCTGTAGAAATTGAACGTAAAACGGTTGATGAACGGTGGATGATAAAACTTTAGTAGTGGTCATTATTTGATCATGGCTACCATCACCACTATTATGTATTTAAAAATGACCGTGCGAATTTAACAAATAAATACAGATCACGGCCATGGTCTAACCAAGTTAGTTAGACCATGATTGACCACGGTCACCTCAAGACCAATGGAATACGTTAATTCAAAATTCGAATCTAGCTACCTACTCCTCATCCCACCCACCAGGCACCCCCCGCCACACACACAAATGGGTAATAAAGTAGGATAGTTTGCAACTTTTCAATGTTGTTATATGTTAACTTGGTGGAGTCTAAGTATTTTCTGGTTGTCTTCATCCAGTTAAAGTATTCACATTTGATTCTTCTCAGGATTTCCTTTAATAATTCATTTATGTTGTTTTCTTGCCTGGTAAATGTTGATCTTTTAGTGAAATATGGTTGGATGATTGATTTCAGGTATAGGAATCTTCCCTCAATAATTCGGCAATGTTCTGATATGGTGGTCCTGCCGCCGTCGCCTCACTCAGTTCGACCAAAGCTGCCAATGCTGCAGTGTTAGCACACTGGGGGAGCAGCGCTCCGTTCCAAAAGGCACACCCTTAACTCTCTACATCAGCTTCTATTGTATACTCTGAATCATGCTTGAAATAAGATTTGAAACTATTTCCAAATATTTTGTTTGTTTTCTACATTTTCACTGAGCATGGCAGGATAAAAGGAAAAATATGTACGCCGGGAAAGTGATGTATGGTGATAAGATCATTGGAAAGAACATTGCTAGATAGAAGAGGAGGAGAAGGCAATGAAACCAACAAGCTGACTAGAGGCCATCACCAATAAGGAATTACAATGGAGTTATTTTACACAGTCTCTAAGAAACGCTCTCTCGATGACACTCAGCAAACATCGTAAGTTGATTAGGAATGTTAAGTTTTTTCTTCTTGATGTTATTTATGGGTATATGAAAGTATGAGTGAATTGATTACGAGTGACTTAGGGTGTTGTGTTCAAGTTTTGGTTATATTTTACAATTACTCTCTCAACACTAAGGTGTTGTGTATCCTGCCATACTCAGTGAAAACGTAGAAAACAAACAGAATATTTGAAATAGTTTCAAATCTTATTTCAAGCATGATTCAGAGTATACAATAGAAGCTGATGTAGAGAGTTAAGGGTGTGCCTTTTGGAACGGAGCGCTGCTCCCCCAGCGTGGTAACACTGCAGCTCTGGCAGCTTTGGTCGAGCTGAGCGAGGCGACGGCGGCGGGACCACCATATCAGAACATTGCCAATAATTCTTGCTTTCATGCTAGATGCTCCTACTTCTCCTCTAAGAGTGCATGTTTGGGCATATTTTGGGGCACCAAGTATTTGTCTGTAAACACCATTTTCTATTATTTGTAATTTATTAATTTCAGTTTCTGTGAAGTTTAGAATATTGGACCCGTAGAGTATCGATGGTAGACAAACACTCTTCCAGTATGTCTTGCCTATAATGATTTTGTGGCAGCTTTTTGCTATTATTAAGTAGGTCAGGTTTGCCAATCTTTGTGCCTTCATAATCATGTTATTCTTCTGTTCCTTAAATATATCCCTCTTGTCTGGTATTATAACACCTAGATACTTCATATTGTTAGTCACACGGATTCCTTCAATGTTCTCTGGTTTGTGTTCTACGTTGTGTATGATTATTTGGCTTTTTTCTTTATTTATTTCCATGCCATATTCCTTGCTTATTTCCATCAATATTATGATGTTATCACAAGCTTCTTGTAAGGTGATGTTCATGCCTCTAGTAGTAAAACCCTTTCTCTTTTCCATTTCTTGAAGAATTAAATGTGATGAGTTTAAAGATAGTTGTGGAACCTGTACAGCCCTGTCTGATCCCATTTGTTACCTTAATTTCTGTGGTTAGGTCTTCAGTGATGCTGAGTGTTGTTATGTCATCTTGGTAGGTATTAGCGAATGCAGTGATGATTAGTGGATGTATTTTGTATTTAATCAAGACCTCTACTATTTTATCTCTCTTCACTGAATCAAACGCCTTTGAGAAGTCAATAGATGTGATAATTAACGTTTTGTTTTCCCTGTAACTCATTTCCACACAATATTGAAGTATAAAGATGTTGTCTTCTATTCTTGCTCCTGAAGTGAAACCAGCTTGTACTCTTTTTTGATCTTCATTTATCCTAAGATGGTCATGGGCATGATTTCTTTTTCCACTGACACTGCCATATCCATGTGTTCCCTTAGATGGAAAGGTATCGTGTTGTCTGGCATATTGGTGATATTGTGTCCTTTGGTGTTGTATGTTTCAGCATATCTTTGTTGAGTGTTTTTTTGTCCATACATCCCTGATATTATTTTCTTGCTTCTGATAGACTGTTTGCCAAAACTGCTCTATTTCTTTTTCTGCCTCCGGCTGCATTAGTTTTTTGCCATTGCTGTCATATATTTTCAATTCTTTTTGTTTGCTAGTGTTCTTCCCCTGTAGCTTTTTAATATAATCCTATTTTTGTTGTGTCCGCATTCTCTTTTATTTCTTTGGCTACTTTTTTCTCATGGGTATATATTTCAGATCTTATTTGTTGTTGCACTTTTGTTTTCTGTTCCAAGTATTCACAGTTCAATCTTATTCTGGTTTCCTCATTGTTAGCTTTCCTTTTTTATCTGTAACCTTTTCCTTTTCTGTATTTTTTGTCGGATGTTGTCGTTTATCCACGGTTCTTTTTTCGAATTAGACTCATAACTCACTTTTCTTCTGTATTTCTTTTTCAGTTCTTGTTTGGCACTTTCCATAATTATTTCGTTCAGCTCATCGACACTGGTGGCCGTCTTCCATTGCAAACTATTTTCTACCCTAGCGGCATAGTTTTCTGAATGTTCTACCTTTGTGCTGTATTACTCTATAACTTCCCATATACTGTTAATACCGAAGTTTTTAATTTCCACTGATGTTTTCAAACTTATGTCAATTAGATTGTGGTTAGAAATATCTATTTCAAGTTGTTGTTGGTCAATTTTCATACTATTAAAGCTGGTGTACAGTTGTTGGTTACATATAGCATAACACTTCTTTGGTGCTGTCTTTGCCATGTATAGAATCCATCACATTTTATGTCATCATTTAGTTATATAAGGTTGTCCTTTTCTAGCCAGTCAATTATCATCTGTCCATTCTTATCTAGAGCTTGTTCACCAAGGAACCCAACGTGGCCGTTCATGTCCCCTACCATAAGGAGAGATTGGTCTTTCAGCTTCTCTATTAACTCGTTCATAGACTATAAACTCGTTTAATTCTGCTTTCATTGACATTTGTTTTTCTAAATCTGACAATGAGAAATATATTACAATTAAATGACAATTTAAGTTTCCTGTCTTAACTGAGAGGTGCATAATATCTGTGTTTTTTGTCTGTATTTGTAAAATTTCTATCTCACTGTTGTTTTTGTGTATCACTAATAAACCTCCTCCTTTCTGTTCATTTTCTTTTCTCATACTCATGTAAGACTTCAAATGATCACCTATAAGTACCTTATCTATTTTTAGTTGAGTTTCAGTTAGACAAACAATATCATATTCATTCATTACTAGGTTCTCAACTTTACACAACTTTGTTTTCGCTAGTCCTTGAGCATATAATAGTTTTATATACATTATTTCATCACTTATTGCCTTTAATTTCTTCTCGTTTACTTAGCACAATCTTCCGTTTTTTATTTAGAGGCTGGTTTCTCCTTGGGCCTTCCTATCTCTTATTTCTTGTCTCAGGTAATAGTCCTGTTGTCGTTGTTTTGGTGTCAAATCAGGTGCTATTCCAACTAGTTTTTTCCTAGTGTCTGTTTCAGTTCTCAGTTTCCTCGCAATCTTTAGTATATTAATTTTCTGGTTTTCATTATCCAATACTAGTAAAGTTGGCCTATTCCTCCCCTCCCGGGCTTCCTTTCCCAGTCTTACTATTTTTTGGATGTTGATAGTGGTGCTATCTATCTCCAATGATTTCTCTATTATTTCTTTGCATACATCCTCATCATCCTTTTGTCTACTCTCTGGATTTGTTTTGTTTGACTCAGGTATATTATACATTACTATATTGTTCTTCCTCCTCTGCAAACGTTTGAACATCTGGCCCCAGTTTCTCATAAAATAAGCAATTTAATTGCAATCTTAATTTTAAAATGTCTTTAGTTTGGTTAGGTGAGTAAAATTAGGTTAGTGAGGTTAGGTTAACTATTAACCGCATTTTTTGAAGAAAAAAAAGATAAAATCTGTATGATAGAATTTTATTTGAATTAAATTTTACTTGCAGATTTGCTCTCTCCTTTACTTAGGATTTCTCCAGCATCATGCCATTGACATTGAAGTGCCAAGCAGTTCACTGCAGGTCAGGTAAGATGTGAAAATAGTCATTAGCATTTTAACTACAACCATGTAGTAGGTAAAGGTAAAGTCAGGGCCTTGCGCTTGTGCTATGCAGCGTGTGGCCTTGGGCGCTCATCTCCCGTCACATCGGTCTTTAAGCCTGTGGTGGATAGAATCCATTAATCCGGGATACAAGCCAACTGTGAAATCTGGGTTACCACAGTTTATCTTCCCAAGAAACGGGTCACAACTCCTGAATTACACCTGGTACCCATTACTGTTGGGTGGACAGAGGCTTATCATGTCCTCACTTGAAACATATAAAAACACAATAATTGGAACACTGAAATATTAAGTAAATTGATGTGCACTTTGCTTTAGGATACAATCCAACTGATGCTGAGAAGGCAGAGCTTGATGCAGGTTGCATTCCTGAGTGTAGGGCACACCCCGTCAAGAAATTCCCGGAGGATCCTGCACTCACGAACAAATGGATAGCTGCTCTCCACCGCGACCCAAAAGAGGTATATATTTTTCTTGTAAAGTCTTATGCATTTTTCATAGGAATTTAATTTGTCTTGAGTGTCCAGACTAATACTACTTTTCTACTACTCTTTGAAATGATAAATTAAACATTTTAATTGTAACAGGTAAATATCAAGTCAGGTTGTGTGTGCATCAAACACTTTTTGAAGTCAGACTTTCTTTCTGGCACCACCATGAGGGGAGGTGAATGCAAGAACAGGAAATTAGAGAAAAGTGCCATAACCTTCCTGTTCCCGGATTACCCTCCCCTTATTCAACCCAGCCCTGTAGAGAAGAGGTCTACCACCATGTCCACCCGTCAGGCCAGGCAAGACTCTGCCAATAAGAGGATATGGGAGGAAGTAGATGAGTTTTGGGCGGTGGACAAGATATCCACTTTGGACGACCTTTACCAAAAACTCCTACAGGAGAACCTCCCAACAGGTTACAGGTGTGTAGTAACAGCAAATTATGTAAAACTTTCCTCCCTTCCCATTTTCTTTGCACTAACTATTATATAATAATTGAACATGTGAAAACAAAATAAAAAGATTAAGGAGGTTCACTTTTTACATTAGGTAAGATTTTTACCACTTGCTACCAACGTACATATAAGATGTTTCACACAACATAACTAACGGTAACCGTATTATTTAAGTTTTTACTGTTAATTTAAGGTGAAGTGCTTTTTTTCTTCTTTTTTTTTTCTTCTCCTCTTTACTTTTGTTATGTTCCCTGTGGTTAGGGGAGTAAGAATTCTGCTACCGTGTTTGCCTTCGTATCGTAAAAGGCAACTAAATGGATCGGAATGAAGGAATGCAAACTCTTTCCTTTGTATGTTTTCCATGTGGTTGTAGGAGGCGACAAAAGGAACTGGGCAAGAGGGCTGCATCGACTTTTTAAGTGTGCAGTTTTTACTGGTAGGCTAATTTTATATTTTTTTATTTAGGCCTTTCTACTCTTTTTCAGTCTTCACTGGTACATGGACCCCAACAATTTGATGTCAAAGGTTCTGGCCTGCCAGCACATGGTTCTCCACAAGGACTACAACCCTGTGGTGGCCCATGTCCTTCTTGTGAAGCCTGACCTCAGCTTCAAGCTGTTTGTGGACGGGACCAGTGTGGGGCATGTTCGGGTCAGGCACTTGGTTCGGGATAAGTTCCACTTGGTCAGTCAGGTCGTGAACGTGATGTCTCTGCTCAGCACAATGGAGGGGACTGCCACGGATAAAGTTGAACAGGCAACTGAAATCCTTGATTCAGTCCAGATGGTCGACCCAGCCTGAGCAGGGAGCAATCGTCAAGGCTTGCGCCGAACAGCTGAGGCTCTCACAACACAAGAAGCAAGGCTAGCGCTTCTCCCAGGAACTCATGCTCCAGTGTTGTGTGTGGTTCCGTGTCTCGCCCAAGTTGTACCGCCAGATCTATGCCAGCAAGTCCTTCATTGTGCCTTCACCAAGTTGAGGGCCGCTAGGCTTGATGACAAGGACAAGGTGGTGCATATGGCGTTTGACGAGGTACACACCACACAGGGCCTTGAGCTGGCCGGTGGGATAATTCACGGTGGAGCAGACGGGAAGGTCACTAAGGCACTCCTCTGTACTCACATCCGCAGTATTGTGGGATCTGCCAGTGACATGGTCAGCATGCTGCCAGTGGTCTCCTCCATCACAGAGGTCATCAACAGGGTCTTTGTTGATACCACACGCATGTTGACCAAGTTTGGCTACACCATTGTGACTGTGTCCTTTGATGGGCACAGGATCAACCAGAGCTGGTTTAACTCTCTGGGTGAGGATGGTAAGCCCCCCGTCTCAATACCGTGTCCGTCGACCCCACAGGACAGGGAGAAATGTCTCTTCCCCATGTTTGACTCTGTCCACCTTCTGAAGTCAGCATTCTATCAACTCCTCAACAAGGGCATACTCCACATGCCAAGGTGCCCTGGAGCTGGTCAGGTAAGTTGAAATTTCAATGTTAATTTATTTTTGTTTTTTTATTCATCCAAATCAAAATATTTGAAGTGTGCCAAAATCATGTATATTTCCAGCGTTAGCTAAAGCAGTCCTCTCGAAATCAATAAGTGTGGTAGTTACGTTTTTTCCAAGTACCGTTGCAATGAACAACATGTACTTATTATGTACCTAACTTTTTTTTCTGAATCCCCACCTCCCGCGTCACGTGAAGCTGGGACGCCTGGACACGCTGCTTTGGTATGAGAAGTACAAGGGCCTGAAGAGTGGGCACAAGCTTACTCACAAGGTCCTCCACCCTTCCAATATCGAGCGGCAGAGCGTGTTCTTGGCCATGGCTGCCACCCATGATTCCATGGTGGCTGCCCTCCGGCTTTACGCGGATCAGAAACATTGCCCCGAGTTTCACGACACCGTTGACTTCCTGGAGCTCCTGCAGCATTGGTTCAAGATCTGCAACGTCAGGGGCAAGAACCAGGACAAACGGTGGAATGACCCTCTCAGGAAGATCATTGAACTCGGGTGCAACCAGTCTGAAAGGAACCTTATGTTTCTCCGGGAGGTTGGTGACTTCATGAATGAGTGGTACGAGTCAGATTGCGCCCCCAAGCACAAATTCTCAAAGGACACAGCCCTTGGCATGTACTACACATCCAGGGAGCTGTCGGCAGCTTTCCAGTACGTGCTGGAAACACACAAGGACAAGGGCATCAGCTATCTGTGCCTTGGCAAGATGTCCAGTGATGCCCAGGAGAATGCCTTTGGCCGGCGGCGGCGGATGTGTGGATCCAACTACTGGACGCAAGTACACCAATTCTTTGAGAGTGAGGCCATCGTCAGGCATGTCAACCTGGTGTGTCTTTCTCGATACACCTTGGAGGAGGTGGCAGAGGAGATGCAGACTGCCAGGGAGCAGCTGGTCATGGAGGACACTCGGGTGGTTCAGGTATTGATTGGAGAGCTCTCTGACCTGGACCCTGAACCACCAGAAGACCTGCTTGCGGTAGTTACAGGGCACTTCTCAGGGTACCTGGGCAGGATGTCCTTGGGTGACCTCTCTATGTGCTGCCAGGAGGAGCTCTTCTGGGATAGCAAGGAAAAGTACCAGCCCACCTTTGAGGGCTGGGACCCCGAGAAGTTCCATGCGTTGACATGCCTGCTGGACAGGGGGACACTAGACGGTGGGGAAGAAAGCCTACATTACCCTTCACCAACTTTGTGCCACATTACTTGCTTTGCCTTGAGTGTCTGGGACTCCCCAATCAACAACAAGGAGAGGAGGAATAGGTAAGTTAAGTTTATTTATATTACAGTACCATTATTTTTTTTTCTTTGATGGGGTAAACAGCATTGGTACATACATACATATTTGATATGTTTAAATGCCATTATCTTACTGTGTGAGTGCTTACACACATGCATTAGTTTTTTTTTCTTTTACATTCTTCAAACGAATAGATGCTACAGACTAGTAGGTAATATAACTATAAGAATTAATCCATTAATTTATAAATTTAATTGTACTTCTGAATTATTATTTTTTTTTTTCGGATGGTTATTTATTTTTATTTGTATAATTTTGTGTTCACTTGTAATGTGCTAACATTCACATTTTATTTCAGGTTTTTTGGTTATGACAACCATAAGGACACATTCCTGCAAATCCTTGTTGGCTTGGCCAGGAAGTTCCCAGAGTTTGAGATGACACAGTGCTGTAATGGGCACAATGTAATCACCAAGATTCTCCCCGTCGTGGGTGGCAACCTTTTCGATCGTTTTGGCTCCAACTTGTGCAGGGACACAAACTCTGATGTTCACGCCAAGTTGCCCTCCAAACGCCAGGCCACCGGCGACTGTGTGAGGGATACTAGAAGCCATGACCAAGTGAAAAGACAGAAGCTCCAGGGGCAGAAAAAGTAGGTGATGGGGGAGATAATGACTGCGTCTTACAAGCCAGTGATTTGTGTCTCTCTTCAATGGAGTTATACTTACTGCTACTACAGACAGTGGGATTTTTTTTTCTGTGCAACAGATATTTCTCCCCCTGCAAGACAGTAACTTGTGCTTTTCTTCAAGGGAGTTATACTTACTGCTATTGGAGACTGGTTTTTTTCTGTGGAACAAAGATATTTCTCCCGCTGCAAGACAGTGACTTGTGCTTTTCTTCAAGGAAGTTATACTTACTGCTACTGCAGACAGTGTTTTTTTTTCTTCTGTGCAATAGATATTTCTTCCCCTGCAAGACAGTGATTTGTGCTTTTCTTCAAGGGAGTTATACTTACAGCTACTGCAGACAATGTTTTTTTTTCTGTGCAACAAAAATATTTCTCCCCCTGCAAGACAGTGACTTGTGTCTCTCTGGACGCAAGTACGCCAATTCTTTGAGAGTAAGGCCATTTGAGAGTAAGGCCTGGTGTCTTTCTCGATACACCTTGGAGGTGGCAGAGGAGATACAGACCGCCAGGGAGCAGCTGGTCATGGAGGACACTCGGATGGTTCAGATGTTGATTGGAGAGCTCTCTGACCTGGACCCTGAACCACCAGAAGACCTGCTTGCGGTAGCTACAGGGCACTTCTCGGGGTACCTGGGCAGGATGTCCTTGGGTGACCTCTCTATGTGCTGCCAGGAGTAGCTCTTCTGGGATAGCAAGGAAAAGTACCAGCCCACCTTTGAGGGCTGGGATCCCGAGAAGTTCCATGCGCTGACACGCCTGCTGGACAGAGGGACACTAGACAGTGGGGAAGAAGGCCTACATTACCCTTCACCAACTTTGTGGAAGACAGCGACAGTGACAGTGCTTCCCTTAAGGGAGTCATTTGCTCTTACTGCAGAAAGTGTTTTTTATTTCGTGCAAGTTATTTTCATCCTGCAAGACAGTGACGTATGTTGAATAATTTATTTTGTTGCTCATAAACACATTCTTTACATCACTCTGAAGTGTTTGCATTTTATTTGAGGTTCCTAAGTTGATTGTAAGTATTTTATTCGATTAAAAAAAAAAAAAAAGCCATAGGACCGGTTTGCGAAAGGCCCATTTTCGAGTGAACAGTAAAGTATGTTGTAGTCTATGGTATTGCATATTAGTATGGACTACATTGGCTATGTATGTATGCGTTTTCAGTTTTAAATTCCAATATTCCTGGAAATGATTGCAAATTTCGTGTTTTTATTGGTGTTTTAGGATTTAATAAGTGTCGCCCACCGATGACGTATGTTGACTAATTTGTTTTTGTTGCTCATAAACATTTTCTTCACATCACTCTGAGGTGTTTGCTTTTTGTTTGAGGTTTCTATGATGATTTTAAGTATTTTATTCAAATAAAACATTCACATCACTCTGAGGTGTTTGCTTTTTGTTTGAGGTTTCTATGATGATTTTAAGTATTTTATTCAAATAAAACAAACAAAAAATCGCCTCAGGATCCATTTGCGAAAGACCCGATTTCGAGTGCACAGTCACGTATGGTGTATTCTATGGTATTGCATATTAATATAGACTACATGGGCTATGCATGTAAGTGTTTTCAGATTGAAATTCCAATATTCCTGGAAATTATTGCAAATTTTGTTTTTCTTGGTTTCTTAGGATTTAATAATTGTCGCCCACTGATGACGTACGTTGACTAATTTGTTTTTGTTGCTCATAAACATATTCTCTACATCACTCTGAAGTGTTTGCTTTTTATTTGAGGTTCCTATCTTATTTCTAAGTATTTTATTTGATTTTTCTAAAAATCTGCCGTAGGGCCTGTTTGCAAAAGGTCAGATTTCGAGTGTCCAGTCAAGTATGGTGTAGTCTATGGGTTATGTTAGGTTTGGTTCGGTTATATAAGGTTTTTATATTATATTGGCCAAAAGTTATGCGTTTCACCCTAGATTTTTTTCTGGATTGCCATATTATGGCCTTTAACCAAGCAACAGACTTTTTACACTAACGGACAGGGCTCCATCCGCATTAGTCCGTTAAATCGAGGGTCGACAGTACATTGAAAGGATACTGGCCAAGCAAAGACAAAAGTACATTAAACAAATCCCTCTTGCCGCCAGACTGTATAGAGGACAGAATGAGAAATAGAAGCAGGGGATGGAGGTGTTCATGTTTATGTTTTGATGGCGCTGTACCCAGAATCAGCTGTTTGGAAATGGTTGCAACAGCAAACAGACATTCCTTTTCATTTATTTGCCATAATTGTTCAAATCTGCTGCTGTATAGTCAGTGATGAAGATGATGATCCTGACAGCCCATCTGCTATCTAACTTCTTTTCAAGGCTACAATAATTAATTAAAATTCTGTACAACTATCTAATTTAGTTGTTGAACATTAAATTTTCATTTGTTTTTTATTTACTGTTTAATTTTCTTTCTCTAAAGCATTGAAGTCAGTTTCTGTTACAATATATACAGCATGTATAGGGTCAGGGGACAAAACATCAATAATCCGGAAATTTCAAAAATCCAGCAGTCCTAATGTCCCGTGGTTGGCGGATTATTGATGGTCAACCTGTACTAAATATATTATCTATTTCAAAACTGATCCCTGTGGTACTCCAGTTTTTACTTCCTTCCATTCTGGTTTTCACTCCTTTGCCTCGGAAACCTCATTCAACCCCATAAATACAATAATTTCTAATAAAAAGATGTGTAAATTAATATATTTGCATTGTTTCTACCATTATCTTTATTGTTTATGCTAAAAATAATATGTAAAACTGTCAGTGAAATGTTTGATTGTGTGTAATTGGCAAGTCACAGTCTCGATTGTATTTTACCCCATAACAAGTTGTATTCAGATCTTGTCATGATATTTTGGTCCCTATTAGTGGTGAGATGTAATATCCTACTGTATAGAGCATCAAAATGCCTGTTTGTGTGTTAGGATAGAACAACAAGAGGACACAAGAACAAACTGAAAAGGACTACATGCAAGAGACAGAAAGAATACAGCTTCCCATATAGAAGCATAGAAGCCTGGAATAAACTTGATGCAGAAGTGATTAATGCAACAAATATTCATGATTTCAAAATCAAACTGGATAATAGTAGATTTGGAGACGGGACAGTAGAGTAAGTAATAGAGTAAGTAACATGTGCCGAGTTATGGTCTGGACACCAGTCGTGATCTTGATCATGTAAACAGATACTCGAGGCTACCAACCGAATCACTAACAAGACATTGGCTGCTATACATATATCAGTTTTTACTTTATATATGGTTATACATCACACATGAATTTCTATCATATTGATAAATTCTAAATGAACTAATTATTATGTTTTCCAACACTACTGCAATAAACATCTTTCAAGTGGGAACAGAACGTGGAATTTAATAGTGCTGGTCCAAGGAATGAGCCTCCCATGCAGCATCTTCATTGAAGGGGGAAGGGAGTGTTTAATGATATGGCTGTTATACCTAAAACTAGCACACTCATACTTATCACCTTCATCTTTATAGAAGGGAACTACGCATACACTTGTCCAATCAACTGGTGTCAGGCTAGTCACAAAACACACATTTAACAATCTTATTAACAATCCACCACACTTGTACCAACACTTTTCAAACATTATACTGCACATCCATTTAATCCTGTAGCTTTCATCTGGTTTACCACAGTTTTTACATTCTCTTTTTGTGATTTATGTTATTCAATCTTCCTTACACTTTCATTCCATATTTCCTTCCCACTGCTCACACTCTCAACCTTTTATTCTTCCTCTACATTGAACAGACTTCCAAAATATTCAGCCCATCTTTCCTTAACTGCTTCCTTTTCAACCAACATTGCACTAGGATAGTACAATGTTGGTTGAAAAGGAAGCAGTTAAGGAAAGATGGGCTGAATATTTTGGAAGTCTGTTCAATTTTATTTCTAGATGTTCCCTTCCTAATCCTCTTTACCTCCTTTCCAGAACATCTTATTCTCATGGAAGTTTTCAAGTCATCTTCCTACATCACCTTTCATCTAGACTCACTTTTGTAACACACACACCCCTTTTTAGGTTAATTTCTCTCTTGTATCTCCCATATAACACCTGCTCCTTCCTCTGCAGCCACACACAATGTACATGCCTTCTTTCTGTTCCAGCCAACCTTACACCTTCACACCACCATTCACTCCCCTTCCTCACACCACCTCATACTCTTCTCATACCACACATCTATGTACACACCACCACGGCACTCTTAAACACCTCACATTACTCTTCCACATCACCTTTCTCACTCTCTCTTGTCATTAATCCTCACCTGGTATTCCTCCATTTTCTCCCTTTTGTTCAACTCACACACTTTCAGGACTTTCTTTCCTTCCCCACTTCCACCTCATACCTACCCTCACTTGTCTTAATTACACCCAAAGAACGAGAGAAATAAGAACATTGGTGGAGTATGAAAAATCAGAATTGAGGGAAGTGAAAAGTGGAATTGGTCGACATTGCAGGTCGTAAAATTCAAATTTGCATAATTGGAATCATTAACCTTATGGTGATTTTAGTCATTTTTGTCCTTGTTTGTACACAAATACATGTAATTATACATCCTACAATAAAGAAAAATACAGAAAAACATAAACATTATCATTATCTATAAGAAAATTTATTCAAATGACCTGGGCTTGCGGAGATGGAGATTGGTCACAAAATTGGAATATTGCAAAATTGGAGGGAGCACTGAACCACAGGAATTAGTTTTGGCACATATAACGTTTTTAGTATATGAAAACAATATGACAGAAGGGGTAAGCAGTTATATAAGCATTTGCAGATGATGCAAAATTATTTTGGAAGATATTAAACCCCAAAGATTGTGAAGAGCTGCTGTATGATATAAACAAGACACTTGTTTCACATCAGTATTGAGTTTCTAGAGTGTTAGCGTATTTCAAATTTTGTGTAATGTAAACATAATATTCCCATATACATTCACCTTGGAATAACTCCAACTTGATATACGACCTGTTTGGTATACGACCTTTATTTGGAATTTTCCTTAATATACGACCTTTATTTGGAATACGACTCGTGTGAGCGTCAGTACAGCATATTTCTGAAGTTTGTGTGCAATTTTCTTCTGCCTTGCCTCCTCCAGTGACGTAGCATGACTGCCTCGTGATTGGCTGGGCTTGCTCTCCTCCTTGCCTCACGTGCCTCCCTCCCACCAACCCCCTTTCTCTTACTCTGCACTTCCTCCCACGCACCCTCCTTCTTTCTCTCCCTCTCTAGGCCCATACACACTACACACTATGGCTTGTGCGCCGACCTCTGTCTCAACTCACTAGCCCCATGACCATACATGGAGTGATTAGTGGGTCATCCCGCACTTGACCTGAGAGTCTGGCAGTGGACATTTCATACGAGTGAGTCCCGCATTTTATTGGAAGGGGATTCTCTCTCCAAACAATAACATCTCTTCCTCCCTTCTCAGTAGGCACTTGACTCTTCTCAGCAAGGTAAAGTGAGTTCAAATTTTCATTTACAGTATTTCATCTTTCTTTTGCACTGTACTGTATTTAATTTACGTACAGTACGTTTATTATTTAGGAGTGTTTAAAATAAATTTATACAATCCCATCAATGTATAATACATGTACTGTATGCCAATAACAATAGGATTTTTTTTCATGGTAACAGATTAATCATTTTCCTTTTATTTCTTATGGGAAAAATTCATTTGGTATATGTCTTTTTTGGTATAAGTCCAGAGATCTGGAACAGATTAAGGACATATACTGAGGTTCCACTGTAGTATAAATACATGTAAAATCTATTCTATGTTCATGAGACAGTGAATTTTGATGACTAAGACTTAGAGTTAATCAGGAATGGTGCTGCACCAAACAAAACAAGTTATACAATAATAATAAAAAAATTATTCTTTCTTTATTTGGATCACTTCGCATTATCCTAAAGAAATTATGTGATGAAAGCAAAATACTGGCTTTTTAACTCAATATTCAACCAAAAAAACATGTATTTTAAAAACTTGTAAAATGAGTGTAACCTGTATATATGTGGAGTAAGACATGGGAAATGGAACTTGATGCAACATAATGCCATGTAAAGGGAAAAGTGAAATGAGATCCACATGGACATATAACTTTGGACAAAATATTATATCAATAGAAAAGAAGAGAAATAAAAGTCATAATACAGGACAACTTATCACAGGAGAAACAGATAAAATATTTGATGACATTCATAATGTTAAGAAATATATGGATGGCTTTTCACTTCCTAAAGATTGATATGAGAAAAATCATTGTCTATTAAACCAAACCTAGAATATGCACACAAGAAAGCATGTCTTAAAATTGGAAAGAATACTGAGAATAGCAACTACGATGGTTCCAGAATTAAAAGAACTAACATATGAGGAAGATTAAAAGAAATGCAACTGACAGCACAAGAATAAAGAGAAACAAACTAATCCACAATATATAAATTGATGAACAATCTGGAAGAATCAGATAGAAAAGATCTAATATTGAGACGAAAAAGAGAAGCTGGATATTTAAAAGAAAACAAGAATAATAACAAATAGGAGTTTGTTTGAACAACACAAAAAAGTGCAGCTTTCCTCTGAGACATATAAATACTTGGAATGGACTGAAAGAGGTGATAATGGCAAAGAATGTACAGCATTTAAAGGAAAGACTGGACAAATATAGATAAGGAGACAGGAAAACACAAGTGTAGCTCAGACCCTCTATACTGTATTCAGGTAATACAACAAGGTAAATACACAAAGGAGATAAAGACAAAAACTAGTCACAGATTGAAGACCATACTTGATCACTTGAGATAAGGAGACAGGACACCCACCTGTGATTGCCTTCAGAGCGCCGCAGATCCTGCAACAGAACTTCCCCAGTGAGTCCTGCCAGGTAGAAGTCAATGTCCAGCTCCCCTTGTCCACCATCAATCACCTGAGGATTAACAATTATAAGTAACAATCTCACTTCACTCTGTTAATTTTGTTCTCTGCTGGGCATACCATCATTCCTGTCCTATCACTCCTGTGTTGCCCCTGGACTCATTATAGCGAAGGTGCCTCTGCCTTTGATAAATGGGATGACCTGATGAAGTATAATTCTGACTTTCTATGAAATGATTACTACCTGCATGTAAGAGATCCATTTTTTTATGCACAAAGCACATTGAAGGTGTAATCATCTCTGGTATGGTGGCATATATCCTAAATCTTGTAAACCTTTGCCTGCTCTCGTGCTGTCCAGGATAGAGCGGCAGACATTATTTTAGCCTTCCATCTCCTGAAACACATACCATTTATATTTCTGCCCAAAATCATGTCAAATATGTTACATAAATTGCCAAATTTTCTTTCATCAGTAGGAAATTTTAAAATCTTACTAATTTTAACCCTCCTCGTGACTTGTGGCTTCTAACCAAAAATATCTCCAACATTTTTCATCATGTTTTCCTCTTCTATTTCCAGCACACGGCACCACTATCATCTCTTCACAAAACACTCAACATTAGAGGATTCTTACCTTCTCCCTTCCTCTCCACCATCCTGTGACTTTTTTCTGATTCTGATAAATAATGTGCAATATCATTCCTAATAAGAAAATTGAGGTTTCCAACACCCCCTCTGGCCTCGATCTAAGGAAGAATTATGGTACTGATGGAATCCCTCCTGTTGTTGTCAGTAATCATGCTATTTTGCTCGTACCTTGACTGGTCACACTTTCAGGATAAACACAGATAATAGACTTTTTAGCAGAATATAATTTGCCAAATTATTCAATGTTTAGGTGTGAACGACAAAATAAAAAAGTGGAGGTGTTTTGTTCTATGTGAAAGCCAATCTTAACTCAACAGTCTTTCAAACTAAAAAAATATATAAAGTAAATGTTAGATTTTTACAACTAAAACCAGCACACAATAATATTAGCAATAGAAAATCATAAAATCAGATAATCAAAGAAAGTAATTAACATGAAACCGTCCTTTTTGGAGACTTTAATCTTCCGGTAAATTCATGGGGATATCCTCTTAAACCAATTGGCTTATGACTTGTATAATAGTTTGTTGACTGTGATAGAATGGAAATGAAGCGTGTGATTCTGACTGAAATGGGACGTAAACTGAATGAAGTGATTGAAAGAACTGGAGAAGAATGAATGGTGGTATTGTTAGGACTGGATGGGGAGACAAGTGCACGGATGATTGACACAGTGAAAGATTTCTTTGAGAAAATGTGGTATGTTAGGTTTAGAAACTTGAGCATGTACATAGAATGTATGGTTTTTTTTCCATTTCGCTTTTTCTTTTTTTCCTTACAGGAGCTGCCACTACAATAGGTGACTCTCAACCCAATTCCATATACACTGGAACCTTGCATTACATGTGCACCATATAACGAATAATTTGTAGAACGAGTCGAGACTCGGGCAAAATTTTGTCTTGTTTTACAAGTAGAAATCCACACTACGAGCGTGATTCATACAGTGACTGCTAGGCTCCCACACACTCTCCCGACAAGGGTGAGAACCGCTGGCTCAGTTCACATGGATATCTTATTATGGAAGCATCCCTATTGTGTTTTCCCAGTGTTTTTCTTATAGTTTTGTGCCTATTTTTGCTATTATTTTATTTTTTTTATAATAATTACTGTAGTTGTGTTACCATGGGTCCTAAGACTAGTGCAAAGAAAAGTTATGAGAAAAAGAAAAAGCTAATAGCGGTAGAAATTAAGAAGGAAATCATTGATAACCATGAGAAAGGAACTCGTGTAGTGGATCTTCCAAACAATAACAATCCTCCTCCTCCTCCTCCATCATCTTCCTCATCCCATCTTTAAGGTAATTAAATTGATAAAACCAGTTTATATAATTTCTTTTGTATTCTCTTTGAAAAAAGATTTTTTTTTTTTTTTGTTGCGTTAGGTTTGATTGGGTTAGTTTTGGTTAGGCTTATTTAATTGCAGCTCAGGGAAGATTATGCTAACAAAGCAATTTTTTAAAGTTAATTTTCACCAGAATGGCATGTAGTTACCAAAGAAAATGGCGTCTGCCACTCAGACAACATTTTACTTTTAGTCATAGAAAACATTTGATAGCTTCTAAATTAATATAGCATAAGCCTAACCAAACGTAACCCAACCAAACCTAACTTAACAACGCTACCCAACTAAATCTAACTAAACATACCGTAACATAAAAAAAAAAATCTTATTCTCTTCCGTAATTCAGCGGCATAATTGTTTGAGGTAATAGAATAAGTTTCTGAGGTTTAATTTGCAGTGCATTATAAAGGTAATGAGATATCGAGTGGTTAAGAAAACATATCTTTAGCCTGTATTGTTTTCTGTTTTAAATAACATCAAAAAATTTGGGGGTGGTTTTTTGAATTTGGAACGGATTAATTGTACTTCAATTAATTTCAATGGGGAAAATTGACTTGCAAAACGAGCAAATCCTAAAACGAGCTTGGTCATGGAACAAATTAAACTCGTAATGCAAGGTTCCAGTGTATTAAAGTGTATATTTATAGTGTACAGATATCTTACACTCAGATTAGATAGTGTGCTTGATTAAATGTACACTACTATATTATTCCTCTTTCCTTCGTAATGTAATTGCTGATATCAGCCACTACAGTGTGATAATTTCGGACAATCAGCATTATTGGACCAATGTTTCCCTACTTTTGTCCAACAAAACGAGGTACGAGTGTATATTCTTTTCTGTAGCAAACGTAGGTGGGCATACATATGTAAAAATTAACCAGATCATATTAACTATGCTTGTATCTCTTTTCCTGCCTTTCATAATACTTATCTTTGGTTTTATATGTCTTCCATCAAGTTTAAACTCTCTTGCAGATCAGTTACTTTGGTCAAAATGACACAAACAAAATTTGAGAATTAAAATACAAAGTAACAAATTTCTGTGATGCCATGTTCCTCTCAACAATTGAAACTCTTGATTTTTTCTAGGTACACAGTACATACCACCCATGGAGGAAATGTGAAATAGCTAATGGACCAATCAAATTCATTTGACTAATGTCACATGATTGTTTTAAGTCAATCATACTCAAGGTCACATATCAGCACCTCACCTCACCTGACGCACCATCATTTTGAAACGTGGGTATTTCTGGATATTAAGTCCGCCACCCCAATTCCCCACCAAACCCCCCTATCTCTTCAAACAAGCTCGGGGGCCCATGGGGAATCAGGGGTTTTGGGGGAGGATGAAAAATAAGCGAATTATGGGCCTTCAAAAACCTAAGAAAATTTCCATGAAAATTTTGAATTTTCCTAACCTAACCTAACCTAATCTAGCCGGGGGGGCTGCGCCATCCCTGGAACCCCCACTAGGATATTAACCTAACCTAACCTAGCCAGAGAGCACAGTCCCCCCTGGACTCCCCTGCTAGGATATTAACCTAACCTAACAAAGAACCTCAAAAATTATACCATTATGACTTACCGGTGTGGTGTGGATATTCTTAAGGCAATGGAGCTGGATAGAGTTTAGTGGCTTCGTTGAGAAAGACATGAAACCTCTTCTTCACATCTCTATACCTCATTTTGAACATAGCTGTTGCTAGATTATCCCTCAAAGTGTGGTTTCCTCCTCCCAAACACTGGCGCTTTTTTTTAACATCCTTCACAAGAAACGGGAAGATGTTCGTCACGTCCTACTGCGTTGATAGCCATATCAACAACTGACAATGAGCCTGTATCGGAACACCTGACGTATCCCTAAAACAAATGAAAAGTGTAACTGAACCTAGCGTGGAAAGTTGTAATTGGTAGCGCCACGGATAGCAGTCACGAGTGGCAGCGCAATTGGAGGATTCAGTTCTATAGATATCATGAAATCCTTATATGCCGCTACCCACAAATCCCAGTCATAAACAATAGAAAATCATTTCAATGTTTACTTTTGACTGGTGCAGAGCTCGCTGGACTTAGAAACTGTTGAATTTCACCACACTCTCGAGTGCTATTACAGCCACACTAGAAGCGGGCATCTCATTTTTTTTACGTTTACGGCACGATTACCGAGTCTTCTACATGATATGTGAGTTTCGTGTTTGTACGTGACACGGACCTAATATCCAGAATTTCCGAAACATGAAGTAGCCTGTGTTGGTGTTTGTTTGTTCGTTTGTGACCATCAGTCCATTGTGTGTTCGTGAATAGGGAATTGTTAGGTTAGGTTAGGTTAGTGATTGTGGCACCTTGTTTTTAGCATAAATCACTATTTTGTCTCCCTAATCCAAGAACCACACATTCCCACAGGTTCTCAGGCTTGTTGGGGTGATTGGATATTTTACAATACGTGGATTTGCGACAAAAATAAATGTCAAAATCATTCAAGTTGCATCAAAATCTATACAAAAAGTGTTATTTAAATCCAGGTACATTATTGCGAAGTTGCAAAAATTTACCAGGGCATATTTCAGCTATTAACACCAAGCGAGGTTTTTATTCCCAGGTTTTGCACAGCATTTGGTTGAATTAGGAAATGGCTTTAAGTTCCTGGTTTGGTTAGGTTAAGAAAGGTTAGATTGATTTTACAAAAGTATATAAAACTGTGAAGTCAGAGTAGGGTTGGTAAACGGGCATGGGGGGGACAACAGCACCTAAAACTTCATAACTGCTTACCAGTCTTCTGTCATTAATTTTTTGCATTTACGATGACAAAACTACTATTTTTGGTATTTCTTTACAACTACTGCTCCACCGCTTTCTTTTTTCCCTTTCCCTACTGATGTTCGAGAAAGAGATGTCAGATTTCTATAAAACTCTAAAATGTATCTAAAAATAAAATATTTCTTTACAACTAGTGCTCCATCTCTTTCTTTTCTCTCTCCTTCCCTACATATTAAACATAGTGTACTCAACACATCTGTGAAGGTTTCAGGCGGGGGTCACCATTATTTACCTCGCAAAATGTCTTGGAGGTTACCGTATTTGATGGCTCATAAGATGCACCTTTTCTCCAAAAAAAAGTCTCAGGAAATGAGCCTGCGTCCTATGAGACCAAGGTTGAGCATTGAGGCAGTGATTGGTGGTAAGTCTATGGCAACAGAGGCTCTAAAATCAAACCCCAGACATCTTCGCAAATGTAAACAAAGTGATGATTGGTACTACACCACAAAACAACTTTTTAATAGGTCACACTTACTGATAATTCACATAGAATGACACCAGTCAGGAAGAATTTACCTAAGTGACCATGCACCACGCATTGCATGTACCAAAACAAACACGCGGTCAGTTACGCGCCGAACCCGGTGACACGGGCAAGCTTCACTGCGTTCTTTACAGTGTGATGCCGTTACTCCTTGAGGTAAGACACACTTTCATACAATTAAAATTGCACCTATCTTTTAACATTCTTACCTTGCATACATGTTAAAAAAAAAACTTGAAGCTAATGAGAAACTTTTTCTTTCTTTCTTTTTTTTTAAAGAAAATAGCTTACTACCTAAAAAAACAAAAGATTTCTTTTATAAATGAAGAGGTAGGCTTTTATAAATGAAGGGTAGGCTGGCTTGTGGTGATGGTCTGCATAATATTCATGTAATAGTTTATGCAATAGTGTTTAAAATTTCCAGATTCCATTGCCCCAACATGATGAAGTCACAAAAACGACACAACTACACAATTGCATATAAGTTACAAGTGATACAATTTGATAATGATCTAAATGCATGTGAGAGTCTTCAAATGTCAGGTGAAATCCTTCACTTCATATTCAGAGCTTAAATCCGATAATTTATCTTTTTTTCATTTCAATGTCTGTCAAAACTGGGTGCGTCTTATGAGCCATCAAATACGGTATGTTATGTTAGATTGGTTATGTTAAGTTAAGATTGTTAGGGTAGGTTACTGTTATGTTATGGTTAGGTTAGGTTCGGTTCAGTTAGTTCGGTTATATAAGATTTTTACATTTCATTACCGAAATCCAGAAAAAAATCTAAGTTGCGAACCCTAACTTTTGGGTAATAAAATGTAACAATCTTATATAACCGAACCTAACCTAACTATAATATAGCCGTAACCTAGTTTTAGCTTTGAAAGGGTAATTTTAGCTATGAAAGGAAACTAAAACTTTTGAAATTGCACTCACTGGAGCAACGTAGAGTAAGAGAAGATCTGATTGAAGTATTTAAGTGGGTGAAGGTTTTAATTAGGGGGATGTAGGAAAAGTTTTAACGATCAGTAGTCAGGATAGAACAAGAAATAACGGATTCAAACTAGAAAAATGTAGATTTAATAAAGAAATAGGCAGAAATTGGTTTACAAATAGATGACTGGAACAGACTCAGTCAGCAGGTAGTTAGTGCACACAGACAATAGGAAGTTTTAAGAGAAGACTAGACGGCTTCATGGATGGGGTGTATCATATCTGTATCTGTATTCATTGTTAATTAGTTTTAAGTTATTCATTGTTTTTAGCCGAGAGAGTGTGTGCGGGTAGGGAACTTTCCATCTCCCTTGCAGATAAAGGATTTCCCAGTCAAGGCGTCAAGTCAGAGGCCACACGTGCCGCTTCCAATCAGGAACGCTCTGTGAGTTTGACGTCATCCAGGTCAACTCAGGCCAATCATAGTCGCGCATTTTTAACCGCGCGACCCTTTGGCTCCACCCACTCGCACCTCAGCCTCCCACTGCATCATTCTCATACTCATTTCTCATTCCGGCCTCCACCCTGTCAAGTAGCTCATCATCTCTCAGCTCGCTACCACCATCAACAAGTCGTCATCTCTCTCAAGGCAGGCTAAGGTCATAGTCACTGTATATTTCTGTATCTACATCAAGTCGTGTGTTGTTCAATATATCATCTATATCAAGCCGTGTGTGTTTCAAACAAGACCTCCAGTATCATCCACGCTACCTCTACTCTTCCAAGCCACGTGGGTACCAGGCCGGTACCAAACACATCCTATTCTAATACAATTGGTGGCTACGGGTGGCAAACTTCTTTTCCGATACAGGGGATGAGAGGTGGGTGTAAGTAATAACAGGGTATTGGAGTAACAGGAATTACCTAATGCAGGCCTCCAGGCCTTTTGTAGCTTCCTTATATTCTTATAACCTAACAACCTTAAGCTAACCTTAACCTAACCATAACTTAACATAACCTAACATAACTTCTAAGACGTTTTGCGAGGTGGAGCAGTAGTTGTAAAGAAATACCTTATTTTTAGATACATTTTAGAGTTTTATAGAAATCTGACATCTCTTTCTTGAACATCAGTATTTTCTCATAGTAGGGAAGGGGTTATGAAAAAGGGATTCACAAGAAAAACTTATGTCATTAATTCATAACACATCAAAAGCGATATAAAATAATTTTCTTTTGAAATTACAGTGTAGTGTAAATCTGCATTACTACTTCACAGACGATATTGATATAAATATGAAGTGGTACATAATATACATAGTGTACTCAACACATCTTGGTAAATGTTCAGTTATTTGCCCATCTCATAATTGGATACACTGGCTATTTATTTCTGGGGAAAATATGGTGCTTTTTAATTTGGAGATAGTTTTTTTATCGAAAATTGCTAAAAAGTGACTTATTGCAATTTCATCACGAAGTTGCAACTTGGCCAATTTCAGACAAAATCAGCTATTTTCAAACGATAAATGCATCACATTTTGCCCAGAAATAAATAGCCAGTGTATCTAATTGTCAGACGGGCAAAACAAAGCGTCCTTGCCCGTTATAAACACGTCCATGTACCACCAGGTTTAGGTTAGGTTGGGCAAATAACTGAACATTTATGGTAAATGTTCAGTTATTTGCCCATCTCATAATTGGATACACTGGCTATTTATTTATGGGCAAAATATGGTGCTTTTTAATTTGGAGATCGTTTTTTTTGTCGGAAATAGCTGATTTTGTCTGAAATTGGCCAAGTTGCAACTTCGTGATGAAATTGCAATAAGTCACTTTTTAGCCATTTCCGACAAAAAAAACTATCTCCAAATTAAAAAGCACCATATTTTGCCCAGAAATAAATAGCCAATCTTGAAGGTTTCAGGCGGTGCTCACCATTATAAGCAAATATAGTACATAAATGGCAATACGGGAAAAAACATATGGTGAAAAACCTAATTTTTGGGTAATAATATATAAAAAGCTTATATAACCGAATCTTACCTAGCTTAACCATAACCTAACCAAACCATAATCCTAAGCTAACCTAACTTTCAAGACGTTTTGCGAGGTAAATAATGGTGAGCACCGCCTGAAAACTTGACAGATATGTTGAGTACATTATGTATAGTATGTACCACTTTATATTTATATTGATATCATCCAAGCAGTAGTTATGCAGATTTACCATGATAGTATTTCGAATAATACCTATTAACCAAATCCTGTCCAACCAACCAATGGCTCCCCACAACAGATCCATAACTATAATAATTAATGCACACACAATAACCTGTCATACACTCGCATAAAATAGCAAAATATGACCATACAAAAATATAAATCAGCACACTTAAAATGTCCCTCACCTGATACTCAATTTCCAAGGTCTCTCCTGCCTTTATTGCCTCGTAGAAGCATTCCTCTGTCCCTGCTCTCACCTCGACCGTCATCTCTCTTTCAATATCTCGGCCACAGGAAGAATGGAAGAGGAGGAGGAAAGGAAAAAGGCTGATGACTAGAAATGTGCCTCGGTGACTAGCCATTGTTTACACGTAGAAGAGGTGAAGGGAAGTGAGGGAGAGGGACAGAGGGAGGGAGGCAGGGCTAAAAATCATAGTCCCGAAACTTTATATACGGAGTTCTATTTATGTATTCATATATATTTTACAAGGTCATTACATTAATCATATTTTATTTTTTTCTCCTATTTTATCTATTTATGTTCCAAAGATGTATAGGGTATTTTGTTTCATATTGAGAACATCTAGGTAGGTGACGAGTGGGTGGGTGGGTGGCTGGGAGGGTGGAGAGGTGGATGCCGGGTGGTAATAGCAGGTGTGTGAACCAGGAGACACGTTGGTATATCTAGACACGTTGGAATATCTAGACACGTTTGGAATATGAACACGTTGGAATTTGAACACGTTGGTATATCTGAACACGTTGGAATATCTGGATAAGGTGGAATATTTGGACAAGATGGAATATGAACACGTGCTTTGATACCTTTTCACAGGATAAGTAAGTAGTAACATCCTTTTAAGTGATCATGCACTGGTTTCGATATATAGATAAATAAATTAAATAAAACAAGTTTAATATATATATATATATATATATATATATATAGTATATATATATATATATATATATATATATATATATATATATAAATAAATATATATATATATATATATATATATATATATATATATATATATATATATATATATGTATATATATATATATATATATATATATATATATATATATATATATATATATATATATATAGAGAGAGAGAGAGAGAGAGAGAGAGAGAGAGAGAAGGGGGGGAGGGGAGGAAGGACCAAACAACCTCTTCACAAATTTTCCTTTCTCCAACTGGAAAGATTGAAGGAAAACAATGGTTATTAGGTTGTATTGAATGCCAATTGCATGGTGCTTACCAAACAAACCAGTGGGTTTGCACATTTTTGTAAGTGGTGTTGTAAGAGGTGATAATTATGCTAATAACCTTCAGATGTGTATGTATGTATGGTAGATAATTCATTCACAGTTATGCAGTCTTTCCTCCCTTCTACCTGATTCCGTCCTGTTCTTTTGTTGTAATTTTGTATATAACAATAAGTCTATTTATCTATATATCCTCCCCTTCCCCCTTCCATCATGCATATGAAAACTAACAGAAGCGTAGGTTGTACGAGGCCACTGAGAAAGACCTCGAACTTCACACAGAAATGACAGACTGTGGGAGAATGCAATATGGCCAATTGGTGGTTTGATATTACCTCTTTAATACAGCATACATTTATATTATGAGTGTTAATACATTACAGCAGAAATACATTATTAGATATCACCGATTATATTTATACAATGAAAGAATATATACAAATTTAAAAATCAACTTCAATCCAATAGTATATAGTATGTTGAACAGTGAATGGGGCCGCGGCGGTGGAAAGCCAGCTGGGTGGATGCAGTGGTGCCAGCCAGGTGATAGGAAGGAAGGGCCAAGGGGGAGGAGAGCCAGCTGGGGAGGGAAGGGAACACTTCTAGGAAGAGGGCAGAGAGGGAGAGCCAGGCACGTGTCACAAGCCACAACTCAGCGATCAATAGTACACCAACACCACCACAGAAAGGACTCGCTTCCTTCCTCCTCACAACGCTGTTAAACAACACAAATACAAGTGTCTTAATCTGTAACAAATTGATGGTGAAGTGGAACAGGTCTCTCGTCACAATGTGAGGAGGCAGAAAAGAGTGTGAAACTGGTGTGAGTACGTGAAATGGGTGGGAGGTGAGTGTGCTGCGTGAACACTTGGGGATGTGGTGAGCATGAGGGCGTGATGGTGCGGGCGGCTACCACAGGGATAACGGCGATGACAGAACACTCGGGTTCTGAAGAGGGTATGTTAACTGACACTTATTTTGTTGAGTTTTATTACAAACACGATTTATGTGAGAACGTTGATGGGGCAGACTCATTCCTATCCGTGTCCCTCAAACTGAGATAACGTTAACGAGAATATATGGATTACATCAGGTAATTTCAAGAACAACTAATTATGAAAAGTAGATGGATCCCCGATAACCTAGAGCTCATTAGCTTCATTATCCAGCAGGAGGAGCCATTAGTGCTGCGGGTGAGGAGGTTATCAGAGGCTTGCTGGCCACACTGCGAGAGGACATGAAGAAGGAGGAAAGCGGTGGTGACGAAGTGCTCGCTCTTGACCCCCTCGTCATGGAGTCTCAGCTCCTCTCCTACCAACACTCAGCCGCCAACTTTGTCATCAAACTAGAAGGCATGGAGATTATTGTAAGTTTCATTTAAACTGCATATCTATAGATAGAGATGTGTGAATTCCAAAAGACAAATTCACGCAAAAAACTACTACTATATACTGTTGCTCAGGGCCAGATTAACATATAGGCTAAGTACGCTAAGGCGTAGGGCCCCAAGAAAAAGAAAAAAATCCTTTTTTTCAATCCTATGCGGTATTTCCCTTTCTGGGCTTTAATTCCTCCAGGATAGAATATTGGGCTTAAAATGTATTTTGTGGTCTCAATAGGCCTCTAAATGTACCAAAAAGTTCATCAATATCAAAATTTTCCTGGGAGGGCTTACAGCGCCTCCCAGGACCCCCAGCTGCAAGGGCTCTCTTCGCTCGCCATCCACCTACACACCTAGTTACGTCCTTGGGAGGGGAGCCCAAAACTGTGGGTGGAGTAAGGCCACTGTAAGCTTAATCCGACCCTGCTGCTGTTACTACAACTACTACTACTAATAATTCTACTACTACTACTACTACTACTACTACTACTACTACTACTACTACTACCACCACCACGTTCTACTACTACTACTACTACTACTACTACTACTACTACTACCACCACTACTACTTACTACTTCTACCATCACCACCACCACCTACTACTACTACTACTACTACTACTATTACTACCACATTCTACTACTACTACTACTACTACTACTACTACCACCACCACATTCTACTACTACTACTACTACTACTACGACTACTACTACCACTACTACTTACTACTTCTACCACCTACTACAACCACCACCACCATCACCACCACTACCATCACCACCACCTACTATTACTACTGCTACTACTACTACTACTACTACTACTACTACTACTACTACTACTTACTACTTCTACTACTACTACTACTATTACTACTATTACTACTACTACTATTACTACTACTACTACTACTACTACTACTACTACTTACTACTTATTACTTACTACTACTACTACAACTATTACTACTGCTGCTGCTGTTGCCATCATTAGAACACCAGATTAATATAATGACATTTTTCAGTGGTATTATTGATAATCTATGTATTATATCATTGCATTTCATGGAGTGACCATGATTACTAACCTACTAAAAAATTATGCTATGTTATCTGTTTGTTAAAATATTATCATAGATTGATTGCTAATCATACAACAAATTGTAGATAATTTGTCAGTCAAGAATGCACACAGCTCCATTATCACTTGTAATGGTACCAAAAGATAAGATTGAAAAAACAGGAATAATTGAATATGGAAGCAGGAAGCTGGGAAGCTTTTCCTGCCTTCATGAATATCTAGTAAACAAGAACAACAGACCACAAAATACTACAGAGTTTATACAAGTTACCATTAACTTGAAGGAAAACATGAACTAAAAATCCATTTTCTCTTAACGTATTAAAATTCCTCTGATTACACCAAAGCCTCATTATATGCATCTTTAGACTGCAAATTCACAGTTATGCAAAGAACTTATTTCTACCCATTGCTCCTTACATGGGTGTAGTGATGGGACAGTCAATGTTGACCAAACTTCACTTGGACCTTGGTGATCATTATGTTTTGATTGGTAAGGCGTCGGTATGTTGAGTGTACTACTGTCAAAGATTCGATCACTGACCACAACCCTCTCATGGCTACTTACTACTTTAGATCAATGGCTCAGTGATTCTAAACTAGAAGCATTATAGTGGTGGGATATTTTCACTTTCCTTGATATTATTTTCTCATATCTCCCCAGAGTTCTCATGATTACATTGGTGAGTGAGTGAGTTAATAAGAATAAAGTGAGCGCCAGGCATCAAAGGTCATATGGTGCTGTTAAACAAAACAAAAAGCAAACGGCAGAGTAAAGAGAGAATAGCAAGTCAAAGGATTGGGCAGAACACAATGGTTGGTTATAGTGCTGTGGTTACATCAAATGGAGGACGTGGATGGGTTTGTTAAAGAATGGCAAAACCAGATCCAAAGTGGAATTTAAAGCTAACAGTAATAACAGGAGTGCAGTTGGCATGTGTAGAAAAGTATTCAAGAAAATGGTATTGTAAGATTTTCGTGTATCTAAGTTAAAGAACATAGATAGAGAGTATAGGCAGCGAAGATAATTTCAATAGGAACAAAAGCCACAGATATTTCAGTGGAGAATGGACATCATCGGATAATGAAAGAAAGAAAATAAACGAGTTGTGATAATGATAGGAATAGGATAACTGGGATTATGAGGGACGGAAGGATTAGAGTTAGGATGTATAGAATTAAGGGCAATATCTAAGCAGGAGGTGTCTTGGGAAGAAGATTTATGAAAGAAATTCATCAGAGAATCCAGTAGGTAAAGGATAATCAAGAAGAGATTTTATGGTAGATGTTACTGAAGGAGTGGGAGGGATTTCTAGCTATAATACACTGTTCCCTGGGGTGCAAGTCACTGCTTATTTGAACTCCTAAGTCCCTCACACTATATGACCTTCCTAAGGTATTGTCATTTAATGTGTAGTCTACAGACCTATTACCTTTACCTACGCTCATAATGCTACACTTGTTAACATTAAACTGCATCTGCCATTTCTCTGACCACTCGTACAGCCTATTTAAGTAATCCTGCAGCATCCTAGCATCATCTAAATTCTTTACCTGTCTTCCTATCTTTGTGTCATCGGCAAATTTACTGATATCACTGTTTATTCCTGTCTCTAAGTCATTTATATAAATTACGAATAACAATGGTCCTAGTACTTATCCCTGTGGTACCCCACTAGTGACGTTACCCTATTCTGATTTCTTCCCATTGATCTGTACCCTCTGTTCCCTACTAGTAATCCATTCTAGTACCTGCCCACCTATGCCATGAGCCTTAACTTTACTTAACAGTATCCTATGGGGTACTCTGTCAAAGGCTTTACTGAAGTCCAAATAAACTATATCATACTCGTGCCCCTTATCTATGGTTTAAAATACTTTCCTATAGAAGAATAATAAATTTATCAGGCATGACTTTCCCTTACTAAAACCATGTTGACTATGTCTAATTAGCTTGTGTTCATCTAAATGTCTTCTAATTGCCCTTGCTATGATAGCTTCTAACATCTTGCCTACCACTGATGTTAAACTAATTGGGCAGTAGTTACTACTTTCTTATCTCCTTTTTTTTAGTTACTACTTTCTTATCTCCTTTTTTGAATATAGGAACTACATTTGCCTGCCTCCATAGTCTAGGAACTACTCCTGTGTCTAGTGATTCTCTAAAAATCATCGCAATGGGTTCAACGAGTTCTTCTCTACATTCCCTAAGAACTTCGGAAAAAATGTCGTTCAGCCCTGAAGATTTAGTCTTTTTAAGTCTATCTATTTCCTTGCTAACTACTTCCCTATTTATGGCTATTTTGCTTTATTTATCAACCTCTTGTTCCCTAAAGATCTGTACTGGCTCCAGTTCCCTACCCGACTCTTCCTGAGAAAATACGGACAAAAAGTATTTATTTAATTCCTTACTAATTTCCTCACCATTTTCTATCAATCCATTCCCTTAATAGGTCCTATTCTTTCCTTTGTTTTGGCCTTGTACAACTGATAGAATCCCTTTGGATTCTTCTGGGCATCTCTAGCTATCCTAACCTCATAATTCCTCTTTGCAGTCCTAATATCCTTTTTAACTTTCCTAGCTAGGTCATTATACTGCCCTACTACCTGTACTTCTCCCCTTTTAATTCTCCTATAGAGTCTCCTTTTTAATCCAATTTCCCTTCTAATATTGCTGTTCATTAATTTTGGATAATTTTTATTTGACCTAATCCTCCTCTTAGGTATATACTGTTCCTGCCCTGTATGAATTTCCCTAACTATGCTATTATAATGCAATTCTATCTCAATGTTTTGATCCTCCTTTCTGCCTACTCCTATTCCCTCCCAATTTATACCCTGGAAGTGGTGTCTGAGGCCCTGGTAATTGGCTTTTCTAAAATCTGGTACTAAAGCAGTGTTTTGTTCTACCTCTCTCTTTGCATTAATCTTGAATCTAATTTCATGGTGGTCACTAACATCAAATCTCGCTCCTATCTCAACCTGACTGACCAAAGTTTCATTATTCGTAGAAGAGTGAAATATCAATGAAAGGTTTTGTAATAAAGGCTTTAATCTCATAAATGGTCTCACTAGACTGTGCCTAGAGGAAGGAGGAGATAAGACAGTGGGAGTAAAAGTATTTTTGGTCGGAGGTTGCAGAGAAGTTGTTTTAATGATTAAGGATGAAGTAGCATCAGTATACAGCATAGGAGGGGGAGGACAGGATTGACTGTGGATGTTTGGTGTAAGAATACGATGTGGGAGGAGGGCAAGGTTTAAAGTTGAAGAAGTTGAGGTTGAGGTGTCAGGGTTTAAGAAAAGTTATTAGTCACCGTCATTGAAGGGACTACAGGAAGGGTGAGAGAAGTGGAAGGGTAAGAGGCAAGAGATGGGAGTGAAGAGAGGATAATAGCAGTGGAAGAGGATATTGTGCTAGGTGAAGAAACAAGAGGATTGAGAGAGGAAGAGGTATGAGTGTAGGATAGAATATAGGATGTAGTAGAGGGAAAGGTAGTGCTAGATTGGGGTCTGTGGGGGTGTTAGTGGAGATGCGCTGAGAGAGAGGAACTTGGACGAAGCCACTGAGATGGACTTCTTGTCTAGCTTCTTTGAGTGTTAGGCCATGTTTGAAACGGAGGGCAGCAATCTCTGATATAGAATTAGACGGGACAGCTTCTGAAAAAGACATTTTTTTAGTGGTTTACACAGATGCGTCTTGTTGAAAGGCAGTTTATACGGATATGGCCAGATGAGGCACAATTAGGGCAATGTGCAATGGATCTACAGTATTTGGTGGATGTCTGAATCTCCTGCAGTTTTGGTACTGAAGGGGGAGGAATATAAGGTTTAATGCACCACCTATGTATACATTGACTTTGTATCAAATCTACATACACTCAACCCTCAGCTATCGCAGGTTTGGCTATTGCATTTTGCCACTATTGTGCCTACCTATAAAACTACACAAAATTGTATATCCAAAAACCTAAGCTGGCGTTATGCCTCCTCCTTAACATCAAGCTATATTTCACCTATATGGAGACGAATACACAAACTTTTTGGTAAACATCCACCCTCTCCTGCACCTGTATTACATATAAATGATGAACACTTTGCCGATCCACTACTGGTACCTAATGAGTTAGGCTCATTCTTTAGCAAAATCAGTAGTGGATCTGATCTCCCTCCACAGTTCAATAATATTAAATTGACAGCTGAACAAAACCTTATCACCTTCTCTTTATCATCCACAGAGTCTTATAATACTCCTTTTTCCTCCCTTGAATTAATATCAGCCCTTAAGTCCTACCGCAACACCTGTCAAGGTCTTGATGGTATCCATAACCTTATGCTTCAACACCTACCACCATTATCCTTAACTTTCCTACTAACAATTTTGGTTGAAGTTTGAAGTTTGCCTGGGAAGCTTTCTCCTATACAGTCCTAAGTTGACTATGGGTGAAATATATCTGGATCTATGGATGCATTTACTGCCATATGTATTATTTACTATGCAGTTTGGAGCTGTGGGTTGGTTCCTACCGCCCTAGGAGACAACATATGACCCTCTCTGTCTCTGGTTGCGCAGTTTAACGTCGCCACCCAGGCGTGAGGCCTCCCTCTTCTTCGTCCTCGGGTAGCAAGAAGCGTGGGAGCTTGGAGAAGGACGACTTAGATAAGTCTGCTAAGAGGAGTCGGTCTTTGGTAGATATTTCCACACTCTCTCCTCCAGCTTGCGCTTCTCCGCCTTCACGTGTTAGGCTCTCACGTCAGCTGAGCGCTCTCCCGTGCCTGGAGAGGGTGTTAGTAACTTATATATCTGTGTCCATTACTGCTGCACTATTACGGTGACACTGCTGCACCATTACGATGGCACTCTGCAACATCATTATGGTGGCACTCCCAACACAGTGCTGGGGCTCATTAACCTCCTTCCCACCACCACGCCTCGTCAATGTCATTACGGAGGCACTTGGATACAGTGCCACTTTGAGGAGTGCCATGCTTCCATCCAAACCATCTTTGCTGTCACTTAGCCTGTCACTGAGATATGTTCTACCATCCTGCACAATGACTAAAACTTGAACGTTATACAAATAACAAATATAAACATGAAAATAATGGTAAATTTACAGTGTTACACCCGCCGAGCCCGACATTGTTCTTGTGTTGCTTGATTCAGACTTTCCAACTTCACTTTTTATCTAACTTAACCTAACCTATAAAAATTTAACCTAACGGTGAGGGTTAGGTTGGCCTCCGTGGTCAGTTGTTAACACAATAAAGAGATACTTATTCTCTGAGTGTTAGAACCTTGATGACATGACTGTTCGTGATTCATATGCTCTTTGATAAAATCATATGTGAGCGGTCCTGCAGAGCACCATTGGTTGAGTGGGACCTGTTAAATAACGACAACAAGTAACAAGTAAGTAACAATTTACATCTGATGAACGAAGTCATTGTGACAGAAAAGCAATAGATGAGTGTGTTATATGTGTAAAACACACCCTTTAACACCTAGGTGACCTTCATACTTCATGCTTTGAGCCCGCAGGTTGTGGTCGGGTTCGGACGTGCCTAGCTGAGCTCCTGAAAATAGTATTGCCCTCCCCCCGCCAGTGCTAGGAGAGTATTAAGCCTTACTAAGAAAGTAAACATGACAGGAAGAGAGAGAAGAACAAGAGGAGGAAGTAATAGAGGGAGTGGTGTTGAAGTGGTGAGGAAAGAAACAAACAAGGTTGACATTGGAGCGGTGTCAGGTGAACCAGCAGAGAATTGTGGGACATGTAAACAAGAGGTTTTGGACGAGCACCTAGCACAGTATTGTGAGTACTGTTCAAAGTGGTTCCACATTATATGTGAGAACATAAGTGAGGAGAAATATGAGCTGTTGAAGGAGTTGGAGGAGGATAGAATACACTGGTTTTGTAGTAAGTGTAACAACAAAGCGGTTGATGTACTCAAGTTGGTGAATAATTTGAAGGAAAGTAATGAAAAGTTACAGTTGAGAGTAGAAAAAGTGGAAAACAGGCTGGACAATATAGAAAATATGAAAAGTGAGCCATTTAGAGAGGAAATTAGAAAAGTGATTAGAGCAGAAGTGTATGAGGCTAAGGAGAAAGAAGTCAAAGAATGTAACCTAGTTATCAAGGGAATATATGAGATTGATGATGTTGAGTATGAGAACGACCCACTTGGTATAAGAGGAATGCAGAGTGATGAACAGGTGGTGGACTATTTGTTGAAGAATGTGTTGGAGGTGGAAGGAATGGAGATTAACAGAATTGAGAGGGTTAAATTACCTCAGAGCGACAAGACTAAGATAATGATTGTGAAGACTGGAAGTTTTTATCAGAAACAAAAGGTGCTGCGGAATGCTAAGAAACTTGAAGGCAAGGGACCATGGTAGAAGGTATTTATAAACAAGGACATGACTAAGGCAGAGAGAGAGCAGGACTTTGAGTTAAGGAAAGAGTTGAAGGAGAGAAGAGCCCATGGTGAAAAAAACTTAGTAATAAGAAGGGGGGAAATAGTGACCAAGAATGTCGCAGAACAAATGCCTTACGGACTCAGGAGACAGAGCCAGAGGGACCCAACATCAAGAGTCTCCCAGGCTTAGCTGATAGAGAAGCCAACCAAAGTGTAAATATTGTAAATAGACAAAATGATTTTGGGACAAAAAGAAAAAAAGAAAATACAAGAGAAAAATGGGGAATTTGCATGTAAGTTGCTAAATGCTAGAAGTATAGTAAATAAAGTTGTAGATCTTGAAACAATGGTGTATGAAGAGGATCCCGATGTTGTCCTAATAACTGAGACATGGACTAATAAACATATACAACAAGCAGAAATTGCCATCCCGGGTTATGACATAATAAGGAAAGATAGGTCAGGAAGGAAAGGTGGAGGTTGTGTAGCTTACTTACGAGAAGCGTTGAAAGCCACTGCATTAGATGAACTGATGAATGACAACACAGAATCAGTCTGGTGTAAGATAAGGGTGAATGATGGTGATATAGTGGTTGAAGTTTGCTACCGGAGCCCAACGGCCAATGAAGAGGAGAAGGCTAGCTTACACCAGAGAATCACTGAAATTTGTGACTGCTATGATCAAGTTGTTGTATGTGGGGACTTTAACTATAGTACTATTGATTGGGAACTACTGCATGCTGATCCTGAAGGTCAACAGTTTTTGGACTTGGTGATGGACAAGTTTCTCACGCAACATGTAAAGGAGCCCACAAGAGAACAGAACATATTGGACTTGGTGTTGAGTTCTCACCCTGCACTAGTAAAGGATGTATATGTGTCTGCTCCTTTAGGATCAAGTGACCATAATATTGTGAATTTCAATATAAATATTGGAGCCGAAAAAGATACATGGAAGCAGTATTATTATGATTATCGGAGAGCAAAATACAATGACATGAGGAAGGAGTTCAGCAATGGAGAGAGATTTTTCAAGGAAAAAATGTGTCTGGAATGTGGAAGGCATTCTTGGAGGAATACCAGAGAATAATTAAAGTATATGTTCCCGTGAGATGCAGAAATGAAAGGAAGAGAAAACCATTGTGGTGGAATACCAGGATTTATCAAGCAAGGAGAAACAAACTACGTTGGTGGAAGAGATACCAGGAAACTGAGTGTTATGACGGATACTTGAACTACAAGAATGCCATGAATAGAACAAGAAAATTAATAAGGCAAGCAAAAAAGAAATGTGGAGAAGATAGCTGGGAAGGCAAAGGAGGACCCCAAGGCTTACTACAGATATGCAAACAGCAAATTAAAGGCAAAGGAAAATGTTGGACCACTGGAAGACGAAAGTGGCAACTTAGTATATGATGATAAAGAGATGGGAGAAATCCTAAACAAATATTTTTCAACTGTTTATACTGAGGAGACATTGGAAGATATAAGAGAACCTAGAGAGGTTGTTACAGATGAACACATGTTGAAAGAGGTGGAATTGTCTGTTGGGGCGGTAATGAAGAAAATTAAGGGACTGAAAGCAGAAAAATCATCGGGTAAGGACAATATACATCCAGCAGTGATCAAGAATTTGAAGGGGAGTGTGGCATATCCCTTAAGTCTAATATTTAGAAAAAGTTTTGAAACAGGAGAGCTACCAGAAGACTGGAAGGTGGCGAATGTAACACCGATATTTAAAAAAGGATCAAAAAGACTGGCACGTAATTATAGACCAGTGAGCTTGACTTCAGTGGTGTGTAAGATGATGGAGTCACTGATTAGAGATGCAATTCTCGAACACCTGCTGGATAAGAAAGTTATAAAGGATTCACAACATGGTTTTATGCCAGGGAGATCTTTTCTAACTAACCTGTTGACTTTTTTAGAAAAAGTTACTGCCGATATAGACTCCGGGTTCCCAGTCGATGTGGTGTACCTAGACTTTTCTAAAGCTTTTGATAAGGTTCCACATAAGAGGTTAATGAAGAAGATTAAAGCTCACGGAATTGGAGACAACATACATCGGTGGATTGAAGGATGGCTAAAAGATAGAAAACAAAGAGTTGTGATGAGAGGACAAGAAACGGGGTGGAGGCCAGTAAAGAGTGGTGTGCCACAGGGATCTGTGTTGGGACCCATTCTGTTTACCATATACATCAATGATTTGGACAACGATCTAACTTCACACATTTTGAAATTTGCGGATGATACAAAAATCTTTAGAAAAGTAACAATCCAAGGAGAAATTAATGGTCTACAAGAAGATCTGAATAAGTTATATGAGTGGTCAGAGGAATGGCAAATGTTATTCAACGTAGGAAAATGTAAATGCATCCACATTGGTTACGGCAACGAGAACCACACATACAGACTGGGGGATCAGGAGATTGTGAATGAAGACCAGGAGAGGGATTTGGGAGTGAAAATAAACGAGACATTAAGTCCGAGTGCACATATTGCAGATATAGTTAAAAAAGCTAACCAGGTGATGGGAAGCATCAGGAGGACTATAGAATATAAGAATAAAAACAATATAGTGTGTTTATATAAATCCCTGGTGCGTCCACACTTGGAATACTGCCAGCAAGCTTGGAGACCATATTATCAACAGGACATCAACGACATAGAAAAAGGAGAATGACAAGGATGATCAATGGTATGGGAGAGTTCAGCTATGAAGAGAGACTCAGGAAGACAGACTTGGTGACCTTAGAGATGAGGAAGCTCAGAAGTGACCTGATTGAAGTGTTCAAAATAATGAGAGGACTGGAGGGGCTAAGGAGGGATGATTTCTTTATCATGAACCACAGAGAAAGTAGAGGCCACTCATATAAGATTTTTAAGCAAAGACCACGACTAAACCTTAGGAAATATTACTTTGCAAACAGAATTGTTGATGAGTGGAACAACCTGCCTAGAGAAGCAGTACAGGCCGAATCAGTGAATTGTTTTAAGGCAAAGATTGATCCATTGATAAGGCAAGTGGGGGGGCATTATATGAGCCAGCGCAGGCTTACTGCCCCAATCCTGAACCGACCACCTCAAGATTGACTCTGAGGTGGAGTTTGGTAAGACATTGGTAAGACATAATGAGACTGGTGTAACACTGTAATAACATCTAAGTAACTTGTGCTAGTGAGGGAAAGTGATGTGTTACATACACTCAAAAGTGATTCCCAAAGTGACCTGACCTAGGAATGGAAGCAGCTGTTGCTTTCTTGCCATATTAGTACCTTGGCAAGTGCTACTTCCAGTCCCGGCCTTTTTTAGGCCAGCAGTCTGCCCAGGGGAGGGGGATGCATGGGCCGAAGCTGCAGTAACCTCTCCAGTGAGTTCCGGGTTTCCTCCTTTAGTTAATACACCTGATAACTTTAGAGGGTGTAAGATTTTCTCTACTAACCTACTGTGGGGGTCTCATGCAGGATCCTTGGATTCATGATGTGGTGAAGGGAAAATTTCTAGAATTTGTGTCCATACCTTTTCAGACTGTGCCTCCACGCCCTCTCGCCCTGTCTCGGGCGGATGATCAGACCCTGAACGATGCCTTATATCAATTCCTCAAACAGTCTATAGTGGAGCTTTGTTTACCTGAAGATCACGGTTTTGTTTCCCATCATAAAGCCGGTTCGGGCCGGCAAGGGTTATCCTAAACTTGATGGACCTTAATGTTCATGTGCCTTATATTCTTTTTTTTTTTAAGATGGACACTCTGAAGGATGTGATTCCTTTAATCCTCCCTAACTGTTTTTTTGTTACAGTTGATTTCAAGGACGCCTATTATTCAGTTTATGTTAGGCCTGAGGATAGGAAGTGGCTTCAGTTTTGGTGGAAGGGCCGTCCTTTTAGATTTACTTGTCTCCCTCAGGGGTTATCTTCTGCTCCTCGCACATTTACAAAGTTACTGAAACCTGTCCTCTCCCACCTTCGGTCCCTTGGAATGGTTGTGGTTTGTTATTTAGATGACTGTCTTTTTATTGCTTCATCGGTAGAGGCCTTGTGGGCCCAGGTGGGCTATGCCTTGCACTTCTTTCATTCTCTGGGTCTCACCATCAATGTGCGGAAGTCGGTCCTGGAGCCTACCCAGAGGGTTACATTCCTTGATGTGGTTCTCAACTCTGTTTCCTTGACTTTGCCCTCCTGTAGGAGGGAGCGCATCAGGGAAAAAGGTTTGCTCCTCCTCAACAGAGATATCACCTTACAAGACTTGTCCTCTTTTATTGGTTTAGCGGTGGCTTCTGGCCCTGCTGTAGAGTTAGCTCCTCTCCGTTACAGGTACCTGGAGATTATTCGTATCAGGGATCTCTCGGTCCTATGGCAATTATCATTCCTGCGTTGTTTGAGATGCTCATGCCCGGGAATTAGTCACTTGGTGAGTGACTAATGTAGTTTTTCAGGAGAGGTCGCTTCGCTCTTCTTCTCCAACATGTTAGCTGTTTACAGATGCCTGCCTGACTGGCTGGGGTGCTTCGATGGGGGACTTTACAACTGGAGGTCACTGGGCCCACAAGGAGCTGGATCATTTAAACTTTTTGGAGTTAAGGGCCATTCTGTTGGGCTTGCAGTCACTTTGTCGGGATAAGAATGGCTCATATTAGGCTTCGCTCTGACAACACCACTGCGATTGCATGTATTGATCGTTGTGGCAGCACACGACCTACGCTTCATGCTTTTACAGAACAGTTTTTTGAGTGGGCTGCTTCTAGGGTTATTATTTTGTTGGCACAGCATGTACAGGGTTTATACAATGTGACAGCAGACACAGAGTCTAGAGTCAGTAGGATGGATGGTGAGAGGATGTTACAGCCGTGTATTTTCAAGATGGTTTGTCAGCGTTTTTATACTCCTGATATCAATCTTTTTGCTACACAGATAAATGCTCAGTTACCTGACTATGTTTCTTGGAGGCCGGACCCATCTGCTATGTGCATTAATGCCTTTACCTTGGATTGGGGTGGGAAGAGTTTATATGCTTTCCACCTTTCAGTGTGATATCCAGGGCTCTCCGGAAACTGCAGGACTACGGGGCGACGGCGCTGATGATTCTCCCACTGTGGCCAACTCAGGTGTGGTTTCCGGCGGCCCTTCAAATGTTGGCAGCCGATCCAGTCTTGCTTCCACGCTGTCCTCTGCTTTTTCCGCAACAGCTAACTCTTGCACACTCTCAGGCTCGGGGGTTGGTCTTCACAGCGATGGTGCTCTCCGGGCAGTGTTCATACGTCGAGGCCTTTCGACAGAGGTTGCCCAGTTTATCCTTCGGTCCTGGAGATCTAGCACTAAGGCTCAATATGGGCCGCGTATCAACAATTGCCTGTCATTTTGCCTCGGCAGGGAAGTGGATCCATTTCTACCACCTGTGAATGTCCTTCTGGACTATCTTTTGTCAGAATTTAAATGGGGGACAGGCCGTGGATACAGCTCTATGAACACTATCTTGTCTGGCATCTCTGCAGTTGCTACTTTTGATGGACGTCCTGCGGGACAACATCCTTTAGTTTCCCGTTTCATGACTTGGGATCCTCAGCTAGTTCTGGATTAGTATCTGCAGTCTGAGTCCCACGGAGGATTTGTCCTTTCCTCAGTTATCCATAAAATAGGTCGTTCTTATGTTCTTGTTGACTGGCCAACGTGGCCAGACCTTGCATTTGCTGGACACAAGAAATTTGTTTGTCTCTGAGACTCAGGTTGTTTTTGGGATTGGTGATCTGGTGAAAACTTCCCGTCCTGGGATCCTTCTGTCAAGGGTGGTCCTTGAGGCTTACCCGCATGACAACTGCTTATGCGTTGTGCACACCATTGAGCATTATCTTGATAGGACAACGACCTTCCGAGAGGCGCTTACGGGGTTTTTCTTGACGATACAACCTCCAGTACGGTTGGCCTCTCGTGATACTTTGTGTCGTTGGGTGAGAGATATGATGCTGGCATTGATCTTACTATATTTTCTCCCCATTCGACTAGGTCTGCATCGTCCAGCAAGGCGGCCCTGATTTTGCTGTTATTCACAAGTGTCTCCACCATTGGTTGGGCCAGGGAGTCGACCTTTACGCAACACTACTGGAAGCCCATCGCTCAGCATGGGCAGTTTGCGAGGGCAGTTTTGTCATATAATGTTTGGCCTTTTCCTCTGCTCAGGGTTTAATGTGAGAGTTCTTTGACCCCATTTTTGGTATGGGTGATGGGTGATTTTTCTTTCCATGTTCCTGTGGGACTGTGTTTCACTATTTTTTTTGATAATTGTTAATGTTTTCTATCTTCTGAATTACAGTGTTGTGCTTTACTTTGTTCCTATGGATTTTCTTTTTCACGGCTCTATACTGACCTTTTTTCTGAAATTTGTGTGATTTGGTAGGTTTTAGGAGCCTCTCTAAAGCTCTCATTGGATACCGCTGTGACGTCAGTTATATATTGTGACGTGAAATTGTAAGATTAAACGAGTACTTACCAAGTATGAAGTTTGATCGTAATTTCACGAACATTTAACGACCTCACAGTGGTGCACAATGCCCTCCCTCCCTCCCCTATCTATTCACGGAGCTCACTTTGTAGCATAGGCTCTCAGCGGTAGTTGGTGGATGCTTCCTAAAACCTACTCTCTAAACGGACTGATGGTGAAATGGTGGTGGATCGTCTCATTGTGCACCACTGTGACGTCGTTAAATGTTTGTGAAATTACGATTAAACTTCATACTTGGTAAGTACTTGTTTAATCTTACAATTATTGTACATCTGCATCAGGTTATTTTGGTGTCTTGATGCATAGTGTGGGTGTATGTTGAAGGTGTGTTTGGGGTTGTTTGTGTGTTGTTCATGTTATTTCTAGCTCACTGTGGTGTTGGAGAGGTGGTGAGTGCATATGGTGGTGAGAGCAACGAGTGAGGTGGAGGAGAGATGTATTTCAACCTCCCATTGTGGCGTCAAATCCAGTAACCTATTTTTCTGCCATGATAATGCTTATGTTACCTGAAACTGATGAAATCTAATAAAGATGCTGCCATATAATACTGCTGAAGAGTTACATTAGTATGAAAATAGGAATAAATGTTTCATAGAATAATTAGGAAACCCAAAATGCATACTTATTTTTTCATTTTAGATAATCATTCACATTACTGTATATGTTTTTCCCATTATGCATCCACTTTATGGAATTCATCCCTCACACATAAAGAGGTTTTGGTGTATATCTATGAAGCATAATCCATTTGTTTTGTAGGGACTGTCAGAGTTTATCATTGAGGACGTGCGTGTCAATGTTCAAACACTTGCTGTCACAATCAATCTGCGCTACGACACTCTGCTGCTTGATGGGGAGTATGACCTCACTGGCAAACTAGTCAAGGTCATACCACTTTCTGCTCGAGGACCATTTACAGTCACAGCCGCCAACTCAAGGGTTAGTACCATGACTCAAGATTATTACCAATAAAACAATATGTAAGCTGTATGAATAACCATACTTAGAAAGACATGCTTTGCTCTTAGTCATCATAGGAAGTTATTGAAATGTTGTAATCAAGGTAACACTTTTGCTTTGTGGAGTAGGTTAAATATTGAAGCATGGTCACATATGCACAATATTACCTCCTAGTATGCCAGTTTAGGGCCTGAAAAATACCTTGCATATTGTAAATTCGCAAATTGTGAAGCTATTGTGAATTTCTTCCAACATTGAGTAACTTTCATTTTAGGTGTTGATTCCTCTGACTGGCACTGATTTACCCCGGTCCACCTCATTGAACAGGTCCTCTGCTTAGATGTATTGCTTTTTTCCCCTTACTTAGCAGGACTTCGCATAGTAGGGGATTCACATGTTTGAATCTCGCAATTGTGAAGACGTATTATATCTATCTAGTTTCAGTGAAGGTTTGCCTGAGCAAGTCTAAGGTTCAATATAAGGTAGTTCTCTCTATGATCTTTCTTAAAATTTTTAATTGTGTAACAAATATGTTTTAGTCTTCATTACCTGATTCCATTTCTCCACCTGTGAACTCGAGCTTTACATACATGATGAGTGAGTGAGTTAACGGGGATAAAGTAAGTGCCAGACATCTAAGGTCATATGGAACTGTGTTATGCTAAAAGGCAAACAGCAGAGCAAAGAGATAATGGCCAAGCAAGGTATAGGGAAAGACAGAAGGGTTAGTTATAGTGAAATGGGTACATTGTATAGAGGATGTGGCTTTGTCAAAGAATGGCAAAACCAGAGCCATAAGTAAAAATAGGAGTGCATTTGGTATGAGAAGAAAAGTGTTTAAGATAAAGGTATTGTAAAACACACCCGGTGGTCTAGTGGTTAGGACGCTTGCCTCACAAAAGATAAAGGTATTGTAAAACACACCCGGTGGTCTAGTGGTTAGGACGCTTGCCTCACAAGCGAGAGGTCGTAGGCTCGATCCCCGCGCCGGGTAGGAGACATATGGACCAAGTCTCTTATAAGTGTGTGGTCCCTGTTCACCAAACAGTAATGAGGTACCTGATCTCAGACGGGGTTTGTGACCCACTTTCAGGGGGGAGAAAACAAATCTCCCATAAATAAAAAAAATATATACGGCAGTGTCGTAATGAGGCTGCCGTACTGGAGCCACAGGCCCATTAGGGCCTCTTCCAGGAATTCGTCCATATAAAATACAATTTGGTGTATCAAACTTCGAACATAAATAGAAAGTAGGCAATGGAGGTAATTTCCATGGGAAAGAAAACCACGGATACTTCAGTGTAGAATGGACATCGTTAGATAATGAAAAAAAGAGAAAATTCACGAGTTGTGATAATGGTAGAGAAAGGAATACTGGCATCATGAGAGAAGTAGGAGATAGGAAGAAAAGGCAGGAGACAGGAGTGGTCTTAGGGAGAGGGAGCGTAATGTCTCCATGAACCCTGGTGTGCCTTGTCTTGGTTATCCTGCTTTAGGGGAATGACAATAGGACCACTCAACATTCAACACTAGGCTCTTTGGAACACATTTCAACCTCATTTCATATTCCTTAACAGCCCAAGTTTCACTGACAGAGTAATATATTTTTCACATGTGAAGCATGCAGTGTATTTTTCATGTGTAGGGAAACTACTCTTGTTGTTTGTCGCTAGAAGTAAATTTAAATTGATGAACTTTTCCTTTTCTTTCCTCTCTTCTAACTTTTATAACATAGCTAGATTATCTTCCACCTGCTGATCAAATTGTATCTTTTACCTAATAAAACATTACATGTAAACATCCTACAAGTACTTATTTCCAGTATCACAGCTTTCCACCCTTGCTTTCATTGTTCATTTCCCAGTGCACATATAGGAGGTAGAACTGATAATATACATTACAAAAATAACCTATAATGGCACCAAACATGATGTGCATCCAGTTGCCACACTCAACACAGGATGAAATGATCAAACAAACACCTATACACACACACACTACATGACCAACCATCACTCTTTGACACGGGGACATTGTACACACTGGATTCCATCACCTTACTCTCTTATTATAACTCAAGTATTTCTTTATTAATATATATTTATATATTCAATACTTTTTTCACTTGTTACAATAAACGATGTCAGTACTATGTTTTGGTTCAGATAACTCTGTGGATCAAGTTGAGGACCTGCCGTGGACGGCTGGAGGTGGGACAGCTAAGGAGTGAGTTAGTAGTGGGAGATGTGCATCTTAGCCTCTCTCACATGACTGGCGGGGCACTGGTGAGCAAGTATATCAACTCACATCTGGCCAATCAGATCAAAACTCACTGGCAGCAACATGAACCTGAGCTGAGTTTGGTCTTGAAAAAACATCTCAATGATGAACTGAAGAACATCAGCTTAATGTCCCTCCAGCTTCTGCAGTCAACTGACAAGTACATGAGGCGTGGCTCTCTCTACTAGAGAGTGTATCTTCTTCCTTGTGTGTGTGTGGCTTACAGTAATGAGTGTGCATACAACATAGGATGAGGCTCGTGATCACTGGTTTCAGTGTTCCTCCAGTGTATTGATGTAGAGTACATGATGCCACACATTCACTTCACCTTACAGGGATGAATGTACAGTAGTATTGTGAAAAAAAAAAAAATTTTTTTTTACTGTGAACAAATACATTCTTACACTGGTGGTTAATTAAATGCCTTTAAAAAAAAGCATGAGTAAAATTTATATTCTGGGTCATCACCATTAATTGGAAGGACTGCTTTTTAACAGGGACCATAATACATTACATATTTTTTGCCACTTGGTGCTGATGAGTAAGTTAAGCGAATTGAAAAAATGCATGTAAGACAAATTTGTACATTATTTTTTTTACAATGATATCCTACATCTCAAGAGTTTTCAATGGATTTATTTGTAAAATTTCATAAACTACATATCTTTAAACAAAAAAATATATAGCATTATAAAGTTGGCACAGTGTGTTGATATTTTTGTATCAACATGCCTGCATATATAGTATTATAGTGTATTACAGCAAGTTGAATGAACACAATTGGCTTACTGAGTGTACAATGCCCAAGTGAAGTTGATATGAGAGTGTAAAAAAAAGCTTAAGGGTATCCTGTCCTGTGTGGAAGGTTAATTGTGTTGCAAAGAAAGGCGGCGGCAGCTGTGTTGGTGTTCATTGTTAGTCAAGATGGCTTCGTTAAACCTAACTGTTGAGTTTTGCTAAATTTTATAAAAGTTACTTGTTACATAATTTTATATAACTCTTTACATATTCCTTGGATTGCCAAATGTTAATAAATTTGTTTGAGTGTATGCAGGATGAGAAACTGTTAAGTATACAAGTGCAAACAATATTATTAACGTCATATTCAATTTGCAACTTTGCATTTAGATATAACAAATTTGTAATTACATGCAAATACTGCCTATATAAAATGCATAATTTTGCAGTCATAATTTTTATATTTAATGCATATTGCTCAAAATATTTGCACAAGGCAGTAGAATATTGAACATGTCTGACACATGTTTGATTAGGACAACATTCGTTGAATGTAAGGTATTTAGTGCTTTTCAACAAATTAATATATTCTTATATGTTGAAAATATTATATCAATTACAATTTAAAAGCAGTGAAAGCATGTTAACTGTTAGTGAATAATAGCTGCTTTAAAAACTCATTGATGGACAAAGCTTTAATCTCATTCATTTAATATTGTTCTTAATAAACTCACTTTTGAAAAATGAGAAACTCATCTTGAACTGTTATTAAGGATTAGGTTTGCTGAGAAGCACAACATATCACTTACAATTTCACTTGCTTATCAATTCCACAGACATATATTAGGTAAAGGTCTGCTTATATTTCCCTCAATAATTTGTATTAGTGAAGAGTTTGTGCGTGCGTGCGTGCGTGCGTGGCCTTGTGGCATAATGGTTCCCATTGCAATGAAACATACATACCACCATTATGTTGCATTTATTCAAGATTAAAAGAATTGATAAGTTAGTGTTGCTCTATGTGTGATAATAACTGATAGTGTAATTAAGTAGACCATGTTAGTTAGACATTTGATGAGGTCAGAGCATCTTTAATGTCTGCTGCTACTGCCACTTGTACTGATTAAAGCCTCGGACCAGTGCCACACCTAGAAGCAGTCCATCAGTAGAGTGTGAGCCCAGCGCTGGTGGGGCTTCATATCAAGGCTCAGTTAGATTTGTTAGTAATGTGTACTGATGGCTCCTCCAGTCGTGTGAAGTGTGTATATGTACGTAAGTCTTGAACGTTTGTAACATTTTAAAAACTCAATTTGTAAATGACTTTTTTTGATGAGATTCTATTTCATTTAGTTGACAGGAAATTATTGCTACAACATAGAAATAGAAAATATATTGTGATAACTGACAATCTATTGAATGATCTGCAAGGGACTGCAACCCAATGCAAACACTATCCTATGGCAGCTGTGATGAACCTCACCTCACAATATAGGATGAAATGTGCAGTTTGGAATATAACAATTAGGAACATTTATTAGCATATTTAACTCAAAGTAATGAAAGAACAATGAAAGATTTCCTTTGATCACACACCCATACTGAACATTCCTTCCTGTTTGAAAGAAAAATATCAATGCAAAGAAGCATTATATGTAATATAAAGCCATTACATTAACACAATATTTTGAAGAGTATGGATTGTCATGCTTGTAATAGACTCCATCGCTATGATCTGATGATAAGTTCATACATTGAACACCAGTATTTAGTGTTAGAAATGAAGAAATACATTGTACAACACACCTGATCATCTACTCATAATGATGACACAATCTAGAGACAGGATTGGACACATTTGTGTAGGTTACATGTCATTTGATTTTGAAGCAATCGGTCTAAGGTTGTCTAATCATCAAGTTATTGTATTGAAATTAGCTTCAAGGAAATATTAGAACAACAAGAAATGGGATGAAAAGACAAAATGGAAAAGGAAGTAATTCAAATAAAACAAAAGAAAAAGAATGTAATAATATTTGTGTTAAAGGAAACAGATATACCAATAAATATACAGAGAAATGAAGAAGAAACAAAGAATATAAAAGAAATACTAAAAATTTAAATGATGTGAACACTAAATTTGAGGAAGAAGTAGAGCAAGTGATGAGTCCATATCTAGTAGGAGGTGCTGCTTCACCTAGAATGAGATGCTGCTTCACCTAGAAGGAGGTGTTGCTTCACCTAGAAGGAGGTGCTGTTTCACCTAGGAGGTGCTGCTTCACATAGAAGGAGGTGCTGCTTCACCTAGGAGGAGGTGCTGCTTCATCAGTTATCCTTAGAATAAACACACACTCCAACACCAGAAAACTGAGTGACCTTTGCACACTCGTAAATATTGGAGAATATAAAAATATATCTATTAAAATTAGTATGAGTGAAGAAGAAACAAAAATTTTAAGAATTGAAGAGAGGCAAATCAGGAAAATTATCTATGAATGACCTTTTTTTAAGTAAAGGCCAACAGGATAATGCAATGGTACATAAACACCATATTTAAAAAAAGGAAAAAAAAGGAGAACAATAGAAGAGTAACAAAAAGGGCTGATGTAATAAAGGTAATGTATATACTAACATAGATGGAATAATACCAAGAAAACTAGAGTTGACAAATTATCTAAAAGAAAAAAACATTAATTGTATGGCAACCAGAAACAAAATTATCCATATTTATATTGAGAATAATAATAATTATAATATATGGAGGAAAGATATAAAAAGCAAAAAAGGTGTGATGATAATGATAAATTCCAGGATAAAAGTGATAAATGTAGAGTATGGAAAAGGAAAAACGGAATTGACAAGTGCACACATTATGATAAGATGTGGAGAAACACTAAAAATAGCAGTTGCATATGTCTGCCCAAAAACTAAAAATTGAACTAAGGAAGAACATAAATAAGTAATATAAGATATCTTGGAGAGCTTAGAAAAGATAATTAAAAAACAATCAAAGAGTAACACTGGCAGGAGATTTTAATTGTAGTGAAGTAAAGTGAGAGACGTTTGAAAGTGGAGGTGATAATATGCGTGGAAATAAATTATTGATAATAACAATAAATGATACAATGCATACAAAGAAATGGCTGAACCAATTTTTGATATAATTGAGTGTTCTCTTAAAACGGTTAAAGTCCATAAAGAATGGAAAAGAGCTGATATAATGCATATTTACTAAACTAGAAACAAAGAAGAACCACTTAATTATAGACCAGTGTCATTGAGCAGCATAGTGTGCAAGATATGTGAGAAAGTCATCAAGAAACAATGGAGTGAATACTTAGAAAGAGAAGGAATAATATCAGATAGACAATTTGAATTCAGAACAATTTAATTGAATGCCTTTTTTTTAAGGGTAAATATGTGCAGTCCGCCAATCCATCTCTTTCTTGTGTTATATCTATTACTCTTGAATAAAAATTTAAGTTTGTGACACATAATCTTCCTGTTCTGAAACCAAATTGTCTATGTGTCACAAACTTAAGTTTTTATTCAAAACTGATAGATATAACACAAGAAAGAAATGGATGGGCGGATTGCATATATTTAGACTTAAAAAGGCATTTGATAAGGTTTCACACAGGAGATTACTATGGAAGTTGGAACACATTGGAGGATTGAAAGGAACATTAAAGAACTGGATGGAAGACTACCTCAAAGGAAGGGAAATGAGAACAGTAATAAGGGATGAAAAGTCTGAATGGAGAGAAGTGAAAAGTGGAGTACCACAGGGATCAGTTTTGGCGCCAATAATATTTTTAATATATGTAAATGACATGACAGAAGAAGTAAGCAGTTATATAAGTCTATTTGCAGATGATGCAAAATTACTGAGAAAGATAGGAAACCACAAGGATTGTGAGGAGCTACAGAATGATATAAACAAGATATGTGAATGGAACAAGACATGGGCAATGGAATTTAATGCAAAAAAATGCCATGTATTGGAAATAGGAAAATTGCAATGAGACCCTCATGGACGTATAAGTTAGAGGAAAATATATCAATAGCAAAAGAAGAGAAAGATTTGGGAATAATAATACAGGACAACTTATCACCAGAGAAATATAATATATTTGGATACACATTCAGGATACTCTAGATTAAGATATAATGAGAAAAAATATAACCACATTCCCGTGGATCAGTGGTTAACATCCCCGCCTGTTATCTGGCAAGGCGTGTGTTCGAATCTCACTCAGATCGCTAAGGATTTTTTACTGACAGGGAGTGATTACTGTTCCTCTTGTTCAAGGGGATTTGTGGAGTGTAATGTGTGAAACACACGCACACATACGCGTGATATGTACCACAACTGGTGCTCTACGCATTATAAAAAAAAAAAAAAAATAAATAAAACTGGAATATGCATTAGTAATATGCACACAAGAAAAAGCATGTGTTGAAATTAGAAAGAATATAGAGAATAGCAACTAAGATGGTGCCAGAATTGGAAGACCTAGCATAGGAAAGATTAAAGAAAATGCATCTAATAATCCTAAAAGAAAGAAGAGAAAGGTGACTTAATTACTATATATAAATTGATGAACAACCTGGAGGAAACAGGTACAAAATATCTAATAATGAAAAGAATAGATGCTAAATATTTGAAGGGATACAAGAAAAAATTGCAAGAAGGAATTTGCTTGAACGACACAAACAATACAACTTTCCTCAGAGTAGTATTGATATTTTGGAATGAACTGAAAAATGTGATAATTACAAAGAATGTACAACAACTAAAGGAAAACTGGACAAATATAAATGCAAAACATCTCAGGCCCTGTATACTACAATTAGCTTGATCGCTCCAGGAACTGTAACAGAACAGGGAGCGACCTGGCGAAGCCTTATTCTAGCAGGAGGACTTAGATAGGGAGGTGAAGGCATGAGGGTGTATTCAGTATTGTGTCTAGCTGTTAATCACATTTATTTCACCAGCTGATCAGTACAATAACATGTCAAACTCCAGTGAATCAATCCCAATAAAGTAAAGATAAAATACATTAATTTCAATAACACCAATAGGGCAAATACACAAGCAAATGTAATGATACGTTAATAAATCACCGACCATAGGAAGTACTCCTATACTTGCATATATAAAATCAACTAGAAAACCCTACAGTATACACATAAATCAAACATCAAGTTCAATGTAAACATCCAATTTGGTTGTAATTAATCCCAGGTTGGTACACACAAGGAGGTGAGGAGGTGCTGCAAGCCTGCTGCTCACGCTTCCCGTGCCATTCTTGACTGTTGCCTTTCATGTCTCAGTGACAGTCTCACTAACACAAGAGAGCAATTGTACCATACTCTCTAACGACATTCTCTTCTTCTTTTTACCCTATTTCACATGCATGTTACACACACACACACACACACACACACTCTCTTAAGAAAAATAAATAGAAATGGTACAAAACATGCACTGCCTCTGAGTCACGATCTGGGAAGGGGACCAAAAATGTGCCCAGGATGGACCACTCACTTGATAGCGGCTCCAAATGTCTTGATGCCTCCTTTGACTTTTCCTACATCCATTTCTGCAATATTTGCGTTCTTTGTTATAATTTTCAATCTGAAACACCATCTCTCCTTCTAAACCTCATCTTCTTTTCCTCACCAAGACCCAGTTGTCTGAGGCTACTGACAGCAGCCCCTACTCCGTCTCTTCCTACTTTCTCTATTCTCATTTTCGATCTAAAGCTGACTGTTGCGTCTGTGTACACAATGACATAACTTGCTCTCGTGCCCACGCCCTTAAATCTTCTGTGCTGTTTATTGCTCTCCTAACTCCTCTGACTATGTAAAATTCTTTGAGTATTTGACTTCCAAAGTGGAGCACATCTTAACTAACTTTCCTTTTGTTGAGATCTCTATACTTGGACATTTCAATGTTCACCACCAGCTTTGGCTTTCATTTTCGTTCACTGACCAACCTGGTGAACAAACCTTCAACTTTGCTATCCTTCATGAGCTAGAACAGTTGGTGCCCAAAATTTTTGACCTTTTCCTTATCTCTAATCCTTCCACTTACTCTGTCATTCTGTCCTCTCTGTTGGGCTCCTCCGATCACCGCCTTATTTAAGTATTTTGTCCTATTGCTCCAGTGCCACCTCAGGACCCACCGAAGCGGAGGTGCTTCTGGCATTTTACCTCAGCTAAGTTGGATGACCTAAGGCAGTTCTATTCTGAATTTCCATGGAATGATTGCTGCATCAGTATCAGAGATCCATCTCTGTGCCGAACGCATAACAGAGATTATTGTCTCTGGCAAGGAAGTGTACATCTCACACACTTTCTCTGTCATCAAAGCTCATAAACTTTGGTTCAACTTTGCTTGTTCTCGTGCTATCCATGATAGAGAGGCGGCTCACAAACGGTACTTCAGCCTTCCATCTCCTGATACTCACACTCTTTATATTTCTGTATGGAATAATGCCATATCTGTTCTCCAACTAGCTAAAAACTCTTTCATAGATAGGAAATGTCAAAATCTTTCTAGTTACAATTCTCCTCGTGATTTCTGGCATCTAGCCAAAAATATCTGCAACAATTTCTCTTCATCTTTCCCTCCGTTACTTCACCAGATGACTGACACCTCTACCTTCCCCTCTGTCTCTAAGACTGAACTCTTTGCTCAAACTTTTGCTGACAACTCCACATTGGATGATTCTGGGTTTGTTCCTCCTTCACCACACTCTGGCTCTGGCGATCTTCTGGCTTTCCTTACTGACTCTTGGTCATCCTCTTTTCGGGGTTTTAGTGAAACTTTTGCTGTTGCCTTAAACATATTAAAAGCTTTTGATAGAGTCTGGCACAAAGCTTTGATTTCTAAACTTCCCTCTTTTGGTTTTTATCCTTCTCTCTGCTCCTTCATCTCTAATTTCCTTTCTGATCGTTCTATTGCAGCTGTGGTAGACGGTCACTGTTCTTCCCCTAAACCTATCAATAGTGGTGTTGTACAGGGTTCTGTCCCAATCTTACTCAGTGTCCTATTCACTCATATTGTAATGACTCCACCTTGCACTTCTCCATGTCTTTTTCCAGACGCCCAAACCAGAAACAGGTAAGTGACTTACGTGGAGACGCCACAGAATGCCTAACTTCTCATCTTTCCTTAATTTCAGATTGAGGCAGAGAAAACCTTGTGTTGTTCAATGCCTCAAAAACTCAATTCCTTCATCTATTCACTTGACAAAATCTTCCAGACAACTATCCTCTCTACTTTGATGACACACACCTGTCTCCCTCTTCTACACTGAACTTCTTTGGGCAATCCTTTACTAAAACTTTTAGCTGGATGTCTCATATCTCTTCTCTCGCTAAATCAGCTTCAAAGAAGTTAGGTGTCCACCAGAAAATAGCATAATATCTCCAATGTACAAAGGTGGCTCAAGAGGTGTCCCTAAAAACTACAGGCCGGTGGTGTTAACATCCCATATCATGAAGACAATGGAAAGAGTGCTTAGGAAGAAAATAATTAACTATCTAGATAACAACAACAAACTAAATAAAGACCAACATGGTTTTAGAAAGGGCCGTTCCTGTGTTTGACAACTCCCACAACACCATGACTATGTTCTTGGCACCGTAAGAACAGGAGACAACGTGGACGTGATGTATTTAGATTTTGCCAAAGCATTCGACACTGTGGACCATGACATTCTACTGAGGAAAGTGAAAGCTCTTGGTATCGAGGGAAAAGTAGGGAGGTGGCTGTACAGCTTCCTACATGACAGAAAACAATCTGTCTGTGTAAACGGTTTCAACTCCAGCGCCTCACATGTAATAAGTGGAGTTCCCAAGGGGTCTGTCCTTGGATCTGTGCTATTCCTCCTGATGATCGGGGACATAGACAAACATGTGAAACACTACCGTCTCTTCCTGTGTAAAGGCATAACTCTAAATACTTTTTCTCCAAGGTGCAGTTTATTTACAGTGTAAAGAGACACTTTAACAGGGCAGATACCACAGCTTCGACCGTCACACCTACCTATATAGCCTCTTACCTCGCTCCACTCACGTCCGCTCTTCACCTCCACCTTCGCACGACAGCAACACTTGTCCCGAGAGTCCCACGCACTCACACGGACCAACAACTCGCCCGCACAGGTTTCTTTGCTAGCTTCCACGTCGCTCATGACTCCCTGGTGGCACGGACTCACAAGAGGGCTCACTGGGCAGGAGAAGGGTGGTGCCGCTTGTAGAGGTCGGTGTCGTTCTGCCGCCATGCTAGTTAGCCTGGGACACGTCACCTTCTCTCCCCCACTAGCCGCCAACAAGGACCACAGCAGTCTGGGGTTAAACTGTCTTAACCACGAACAAACAGTAGCACGCCCACACTCAACAGTCTCGTTCACTTTCCTTTCACGCCAACAACACTCAACAGTCTCGTTCACTCCCCTTTCACACACACAACAACTAGTCATTTCACACTCCCCCCTGATATCTAAATCACACATACACTCAGTCACACATCAAACACTTGGTGGGTTGTCTGATTCTAGTGGAACGCCTCAGCGCCACACTCCCAACATCCTCATTGTTCCTCTCAAGGTCCTCCTCCGCACACGGCTCCTCTTGACTAGGAAACGTAACAATCAAATCCTCGCAGCTGTCGTCCGAATTCCGCTGTCCTGAGAATTTTGTGGTGAAATGCGATGTCGTAGATCACAAACGTGACGTGGTGTACCATCAACTTCAGCGACTTGATCCGACACCACTCTAGTCACGATGCCCTCTTTGTATTGCCCAACACAGCGTACGCCGGGAGACTTCACCCATACTTCCTCTCCTGCTTGGTGAAGGTTGTTTGCTGCCGTAGCGTCGCTCGCGTCTTCTCCTCGCACTCTCACCGACCCGTACAACATGTTAGCTGGCGCGGAAGTCGGCGAGCAGTCATTCCCGTGCGTGATGTTGCATAGGCTTCGGCTATGGAGCATCCTTTTCTTTCAGCAAGAACTTTTACTGTCCTGTGGCACCTCTCAATCATGCCATTTTCAGACGGTGCATATGCTCTCCGGAAGTGCATATTTATGTTCCAACACAAGGCAAATCGAGCAAACAACTTGCTGCGGAAGGCGGTATCGTTGTCAGTCAGCATCTCATCGCTCGTAAATTACTGCTTCCAACTGCTCGATGATGTTCTCGCTCGTTTGTAGCCTCAGCGGGCGCCAGATGGCGATGCGAGAAGGCCCGCAGTCAATGAGTGAGATATGACTTCCCTCTGTAGTGTGTGATGTCCATCCCATCCCTCTGCCAGATGCTTTCAACCGACAGGCTGCCTTTACGCCATTTCACAGGTGCTGGGTCTATAGACTGGAATATCTGGCAGGAAGTGACAACAGCACGGACCTGTCCCTTTGTCACTGCTGGATTCACTCTTCACACAAAGTACAACGTCCTTCTCATACCAGGGTAGCCACGGGAATGGTGAATGTCTATCACTAACTGGTCAGTAGGTATTTCGGCGGCTGCTGCACATACTGTTGGTGATTCCGTGGCATTGGCCGCGGACATCTTTAACCATTGCTGTGGCACGCGGGTGAGGGCATCTGCCTTATTCTCCCTAGAGGGTACTAGAGATACTGTATGGGCTAGTTCGCACTCCTTAGCCAGGGATATAACAATTCCGAATCATCGGTGAATCAGCATCTCGCTGGCAACTTTTGTTCTCAGCCTTGCTCGTCCAGTGAGGCCGTCATTAATCCAGCAGTGGACAGTGGAGGAATCGGTCACCAACTCTACTCGACTCATCTTCCACGCCAGAGCATGGTTAAGTCCTTTGATGACTGCATCCAATTCGGCCATGTTGATGTGGCTGGCACCATCAGGACGCAGCCAGCAGGCGTCTTCGACGATCTTCCCGTCCACCTCGACTGCCGCACCCATAGCTAAGGAGCTAGTATCAACCCACACTTTCGCCACATCTCCTCCCACATCCCACCTCCCTCAAACAGGGTCGTCCTTCTGTACCTTTTCTGAAATTTCCTCCAGGATAACTCTCAGGTCATCATCGACAGTGGCGTCATTCCAGCTGTGCGTAACAGCGTTAGCTCTTTTTTTCACGTAAGCCGCTGCTACTCTCAACCACCCACACACCGGAAAGTGACCAGTTAACTTACCACAGTAGGAAAAAGCAGTTCGCCGCGTGAGCTGGCTAGGTAAGCCACTCATCTTGCCATCACGATCCCAGAAAAGCATGCCACGCTCCCCCCAGACCCTCAGACCCAGCACTCTAGCACCTTCCGTAACACGCTCGTAAGCCTTGGTGGTTAGGCCATAGCGATGAAGGTGCTCCGCCACACGACAAGCTGTAATGACGTCCTCGTTAACGTAGACGTCATCGATGTAAGCTGACGTCCCTCGTTTCACGTTGGGGTCTTGTGATAACGCAGGGTTGAGGACAGTCTTCATTATTAAGGGGGCGACGTTCAGACCAAAACCTAGATGAGTAAGACAGTGCCTGCGCCCTTTATACATAATCGTTTAATACGGCCAGAGTGACTCGTGAATGTGTATTTGTAAGTAGGCCTTCTTCAGATCTATAACAGACACATTCGTACCTTGCTTCTGCCACTCTCTTATTCTGTCGGCACAGATGTCGGAATCTGCCGTGTAAGTGTCTATGTGGGTGTTCAGCTCCCTGAAGGCAAGAACAGGTCTCATTTTCCCCTTGTTGTGCTGCACAACAGCCATCAGAGGGATCAGTCCCTTTGCTGGGGCGTGCTTGTATTCGTCGTGCGGCATCAACCATCCGTCCTCGTTCCACTTCTACACCTCCTCTTCATACTGCAATCTTATTTCACTTGGTACAGTGTACTCCTCCACTTTGTTCAGCAAAATGCTGGGCTCATCTTCCCCCGACCACTTCCACGCCGCCGTCCAGGTGTTATTTGCTGCATCATAGGTAACACTGAAGTCCTGTTCATCCACTCGTATATCAGTGGTAGTGCTGGCAGCCGCACAGACCGGCGCGTCCTCCACACCAAACTGTATTTGTCGATGCGCGTTGACCGAAACTCCCCCCAAAGCCGTGACACCGTTCATTCCTAACACGAACGGGAACCCCAGAGGCTTGTCACTCACCACAAACACTTTAACGTCAACAGAGGCACCGTTGTCAAGTCGGAGGCGCACAACACCCGTATCCTCGCATCTCTGCTCCTCACCGCTGATGGTCAAAATAGCCATGTCCTCCTTCCTCTACTTCTTGCAGCATGAGATGTGAGCCACGCACCGTGAACACCCAGTGTCCACCAATACTTTGTGCCGGTTCCCGTTCAGCCACACCTCAGCGACAGGTAGCACCTCGTTCACAGTTTGTCCAGAGAGGAGGCTGGCACTAACGCCTCTCCTCCATGGTCGTTTCCTGGGCATGCTGATGCGATGTGGCCCAGGACACCACAGCGGTAGCATCTCACACCACGTCTTGAAGTGCATCCGGCGCTTTTCTGACTTCTGCCCCTATAAGTGTCTTGACGAGCTAAGCAGTCCCTGGCAAAATGGTTCACACCATTACAGACGAAACACCGTTGATCCGGGCCAGTTTCTGGATTCCCAGTCCTGGCGCCGAGACACACTTCTTGGACACCACTGACACCGTCATCACGGACAACTGCCTTCGCCCGCGCCAGAATTTGAGGCAGGTCAAGTGTCTCCATACGTGAGCCGGACGCTTTCGGGGAGACCGCCGACACGAAAGCCAAAAAGACATCCGGACTCTCACTAGCTTGTAGTTTCCGGCCGATGAACTGCTCGTATGCAACGTATGGGTCCACGGCGAAAGCAGCCAGAAGTGCCTCCTTGATCTTCTCAGTTTTCTTCCGCCTCGTCCAACTGTAAGTACACGGCGAATGCACCTCCAGATAGTCGCAGAGGAATAACACTGGCTACATCACTGATGTTACGTAGCTTACAGATGAGCTCGAGCTTTTCTATCCACTCCACCACTAATTGTGTTTCTGAGCAGTCATACTCTGGTATCAGTCTCAGATCAAGGGAGGACTGGTCTGCCATAATGCCTAGATAGCTTGTGTAAAGGCATAACTCTAAACACTTTTTCTCCAAGGCGCAGTTTATTTACAGTGTAAAGAGACACTTTAACAGGGCAGATACCACAGCTTCGACCGTCACACCTACCTATATAGCGTCTTGTCTCGCTCCACTCACGTCCGCTCTTCACCTCCACCTTTTCACGACAGCATCACTTGTCCCGAGTGTCCCACACACTCACAATGGCCAACAACTCGCCCGCACAGGTTTCTTTGCTAGCTTCCACATCGCTCGTGACTCCCCAGTGGCACGGACTCGCACGAGGGCTCACTGGGCAGGAGAAGGATGGTGCCGCGTGTGGAGGTCGGTGTTGTTCTGCTGCCGCGCTAGCTAGCCTGGGACACGTCACCTTCTCTCCCCCACTAGCCGCCAACAAGGGCCACAACAGTCTGGGGGTAAACTGTCTTAACCACGAACAAGCAGTAGCACGCCAACACTCAACAGTCTCGTTCACTCTCCTTTCACGCCAACAACACTCAACAGTCTCGTTCACTCCCCTTTCATACACACACCAACTAGTCATTTCACACTTCCTTTGCTGAGGATACTCGCATTAGCTGTGCTATTAAGTCACAGGCCGACTCGGACAACCTCCAACAGGAGCTTAACTCAATTATAGCCTGGGCCATTAACAACAATATGAGGTTCAATAGTGAGAAATTTGAACTAATTTGTTATGGAAGAGATGACACACTGAAAACAAGGCGATACAATGCAGATGGACAGGAGATTGTGGAGAAAGATAACTTGAGGGACTGTACCCCATGTAGGCAAGTAGTATTACTTATATTTTTATTCCTATAAATCTCATGTATTATGCAATTAATGTTATTATAATTGTAGAGGTATATATGTAGTAGGTTCTTGAAGTGTCTTGTGACGTGAGGCGCCATACTGTCGCCTAGAGAAATGCTGCTGACCTCAGCTTCTAGGTGTCGAAGGTTCTGGAAGATGTCTTGTGATGTGAGGCGCCATACTGTTGCCTAGAGAAATGCGGCTGACCTCAGCGTCTAAGGGGTGTCTCAGCAGAGGATGCTCCACCGCCCAGCTTGGCCGGCTCTCAGATCTACCCGTGCAGCTACAACTACAAGTCACGGACCTCGGAGTGCTCTAGTCTCATCGTACATCCGAGGTCCGGACTTGTCCGTTATTACTGACATTTCTGTGTTATTACGAGTGCCCTACAAACTGTCGCTGAAAGTGATATATTGCACAACCCTCACCTTATAACCAAGTGAGGAGATATAGTGCCCACAGTGACTCTTGTGATATACTTTTATTCTATGTGCATAACCCTGCTTGCTTAGAATACAAATACAAGCAGTGAAACTTATCATATGTACCAGTGTACTGATCATCTTATTCTGTAAATATAACATTTTTATTCTAAAATGCATTTTTTCACTTACCTGTACCTCCTAGCCTAGGCATAAGTCTACGATGTTAAACCGCCGCTTCCAGCCACCAAAACAAACCACCCCCCTTTGCGCAGTAGAGATGCGCCTATGGGACCTGGTCCCTTCCATCCTCCGCCTTCCCCATTCCTACTTATTGTCAGACTCCTGAAGGAGAGGCATCGTGTGGGCGGGAGGGCGGGCTTTTTGCTAGGAGGAACAGGTAAGTGAAAAAATGCATTTTAGAATAAAAATGTTATTTGTTTCACATATTACCTGTTCCTCCTAGCCTAGGCAGATTCCCACATTTTAGGAGGTGGGCGATGCCTCGAGGGGTGGTTTGATTATGGGTGAATAGTCCACTAGAAAAGGCAAGACTCTCACCTGGGAACTGTTAGCAGCCTCCGGTGAGTCAGTGAGTCTATGCCGGTGTAGAGCCTCCCAACAATCCTTGCCGCGTCCGTGAACCGAAGTAGGCAGGCTAGGAGAGTGGAGGGGGGCAGCAATCTCAGGGGATAACACTCCCTGCTGCCATGATGGGTCCAATAGCGAAGACATCATCATGGACCCTCTGTATAGTCTTCAGATAATGGTCTGCAATGACTGACTGAGTCCTCCAGCAGGCCACCTCCAGAATATCTGCTACGGCCCTGTTGATGGACCAAAGTAGGGACGTCGCCACACTCCGCACATCATGGGCTCTTACCCTGAGTAGGGGGCCTAAGTGCTCCGGAAAGTCCTTATGTGTTTCTTTAATGAGTTGTCTCAAGAAGAAGGAGATGGCCGCTTTGGAGAGAGGGCGTTCTCTATCCTTCACTGAGAGAAACAGCTGCCTTGGACGCGACTCCGACCTTGTCCTACGAAGATACCAGCGCAGAGCTCGCACCGGGCAGAGAAGGCGTTCTTCGTCGTCCACACCCACCGCAGCCGTTAGACTAGTGAGGGTAAACTCCCTTGGAAGAGGATGGGACGAAGTTTCTGTCTTAGCAATAAACTCTGGAAGATAAGACAGCACCATGTTGTTGCCTTGACGAGCGACTTGGACTGACAGAGCTTGCAATTCACTCACCCTCTTAGCCGTTGCCAACGCTACAAGGAAAAGAGTCTTCTGTGTCAGATGTTTAAACGAAGACCTGTCCATTGGCTCGAATGGAGTGCTGAGTAGGAGGTGGAGAACCACATCCACATTCCAGGGGGGCACTCTGCTGATTGTCCTCTTGACTTGGCGGCTGCAAGCTTCAGAGATGTCCTTCAAGACCTGATCCGTGGAGAGGTCAAACTCTTTCAGCCGAAAGACACTGTTGAGCATAGCCTTGTAGCCTTTCACCGTAGAGGCCGACAGATGGCAGTCTTGATGCAGATAGAGGAGAAAGTCTGCAAATTTTTGACTTGATGGTTTTAAAACTGTATGCCTCTTCAGTCTGCACCACCTACGGTAAACACCCCATTTTGACTGGTAGTTCATAATGGTTGAATGTCTTCTAGCTCCCGCCACGAACTTCGCCACTCTTCCCGAATATCCCCGGAAACAGAGGATTCGCTTGATAGTCTCCACGCGATTAGCCGAAGAGCGTGGAGACCGTTGTGGAACCGGTGGAAGTGGGGCTGACGCAACAGGTCTTTGCGCATCGGAAGGAGGCGGGGAGCGTCTATAGAGAAACGTAGCAGGTCGGGGAACCACTCTTTGCGTGGCCAAAACGGAGCAATTAAGGTGAGGACCGTCCCTTGTGACGCCTGCAGTTTGACGAGGAGTCTCCTGATTGTTGAGAAGGGCGGAAAGGCATACAGTTCCTGATGATCCCAGTTGAAGAGGAAAGCATCCGTCGCAACTGCCATGGGATCCCTGAACGGGGAGATGTAACTCTGAATCCTGTAATTCTGACTGGTGGCGAACAGGTCTATGAGAGGCATGCCCCACAGTCTCCACAGGATCCGACACACCTCTGAATGAAGAGTCCATTCTGTAGAAATGACCTGGTGCCTCCTGCTGAGGGAATCCGCCACCACGTTGTGAATGCCCCTGATGAACTGAGTCCTCAGTGTGATGGACTTGTCCTCCGCCCAACGTAGAATCCGCTGCGCTTCGTAGTTGAGGGGCGAAGAATGAGTCCCTCCTTGATGTGTCAGGTAAGCAAGAGCTGTGGTGTTGTCCGCGAACACCCCCACTGTCTTGCCTTGTAGAAGGTACTCGAAATGGAGAAGAGCTAACCTGACGGCCCTCAACTCCAGCAGGTTGATGTGGGAAGCCGCTTCTTCCGTGGACCACACCCCGCCTGCAGAGTGTTGCAGGAGAGAGCAGCCCCATCCCTCTCTCGAGGCGTCTGTGTATAACAGGAAATCTGGCGACCCTTCTCGGAGTGCCTGGCCGGCGAGGAGGTTGGGTTCCTGTGCCCACCACTGGAGATCTTGAAGAAGGTCGGGAGTCCACGCTACACGAGCGGAGTCTTCTTGAGTTGTGCTGGACCAATGAGAGTGGAGATGAATTTGTAGGCTTCTCATGCGTAAGCGGGCTCCTGGCACCAGATGGATAAGCGAAGCCATGTGCCCCAGCAAGGACATCCACTCCTTGGCGGTAGGGCTCCGAGAATCCATGAAAACTCCCAGAAGAGCAAGAAGATTGTCCACTCGAGCCTGCGACGGGAAAGCCTTCAAACGAGAAGACAGAATGTCCACTCCCAGGAAGACCATCCTCTGAGCTGGTTGCAGGCTGGACTTCTCCATATTGATGCGCACTCCTAAATGTGCGCACAGCCGGAGCAGAGTCTGTTGAGCTTAATGCCTTTTGTTGTGACTCTGCTAGAAGAAGCCAGTCATCCAGATACTGGAGGAGGCGGATGCCCCTCCTGTGTAGAGTCGACGAGATGGGCGCCATGATCCTGGTAAACACCTGGGGAGCCGTAGAAAGGCCGAAGCACAGCACCCTGAACTGGAGTGCCCGACCCCTCCAACCGAACCGAAGGTATCGGCGGCTTAGGGGATGTATTGGCACTTGCAAGTAGGCATCCTTCAGGTCGACTGACACCATCCAGTCGCCTCGCTTGATGGAAGACAACACCGTCCTCACCGTTTCCATCTGAAACTTTGTGGTAATGACGTGTTTGTTGAGGAAGGAGAGATCGATGACTGGGCGAAAGCCCCCTGATGCCTTGGGAACCACAAACAACCTGCTGTAGAATCCCGGTGTAGGAGGAGCCTCCTCCACTGCGCACTTGCCTATGAGAGCTGTAACCTTCAACTCCAAGGCTTTGCCTCGCTCGGAATCTGCTGAGTAGGAGACCAAGTGCAGAAGAACATCTGACAGCGGAGGGGATGAGTGGAAGGGAATCTTGTATCCCTCTCGGAGGACCTGGAGAATCCACTCTTCCGCCCCTAAAGTCTCCCAGTCTTTCAGGTGCCGAGCGAGGCAACCTCCGATTGACTCCGAGCTGGCTGAAGAGTCACTTACGAAATGGCCGACCTCTAGCCCTCTTCAGAGGTGGCTCGTCAGAATCTCTCGAGCGCCAAGACTTGGAAGGCCTTGTGGAGGGATGTTGTGAAGAACCGGAACGAGGACGAGAAGCGTACGAGGTTGAAGGGCGCTGGTGCTTCTCAACCAGTGGTGTACCCGGCTTTGGTCTAGGCTTGGCGAGAGACTTGGCAGCTGCTTCTGTGAACGAAACCGAAGCTGTCTTCTCTGCCTGAGCTATGGCCTTGTCCACTCGAGAGTCCTCAAAGAGAAAAGCAGAGTCCATAACCGACCCACGCAAGTTTGCCTTGGAGATAGCGCTGAAGCGCGGTGGTAGGCGGGAGAGGAAAGACTCTCTTCTCGCTGCCCTTGTATTGGCAATAGCCACAGCCGTCAACCGTGCTTGATCTAACATTGCCCTTTGAATGCTCTGTCGAAGATGATCGGACATCGCCCTGTACGGAGACAACACCATCCCCGACAGGGGAGGGGAAACCAGTGTACCCATTAGCCAAAACAGGAAACTCTGCGTCCCTTGGATGGAGAGCAGTGCCTGCTCCAGTTTAATCATTTCCCCCCGAGAAAAAGTTACCCTTGGTTCGCCTTGACCAACCAAGAGATGAGACAAGTCCGGATTAATCTTGGCAGCCTTGCTTCTACCCTCGTCATCGCCTATCTTTTAGGCTCTGTAGTACCTGGTGGCAGGGTACTTGAGAAACGAGGGCTTGGTAGACTCGTTAGCACGGGCGAGGTCCGAGGAAGCCCGTTGCATCATGAAGTCCACGGCCTGTACCCTTTTCAGCTGAGGGGCGGAAGGACGAACCTCCTTCTGTAGGCCCGGGAAAAGGGGAGCCGAGGCCTGGGCCGAAGGAGCACGAGCCTCCGGAAATCTCGTACACACGAACTCCATCATCTCCGTAAAGTTAGGAGAAGAGTCTGGAGAACCAGCGTCGTCTTCCGACGAAAACTCTACTCCTTCCTTCTCCTCCTCTACTTGACATCGCTCAAGGGACGTAGAAGGACGAGGTTCTTGGTTGGGAGGAAAAAGAGGGGAAGGTGAACGAAGCACCAAACCCTCCTTGCTAGAGAAAACAGGAAGGAAGGTGGTAGGAGAAGCCGTCCTTTGTCCACGTGACGTAGGCGAGGAACAACGAGCTAATTCGTGCTTCTCTCTTCCTGGTGTTGGCTCAGCGCGCGGCCGTGTTGAGTGGGAGGTGGGGGGAGAAACCGCTCCCCGCCTTCCTCTCTCCTGCCGACGACGGCGCTTCTCCCTCCCGTCGTGAGAAGCTGCGCGATGATGATGGAATGACGCACGGGGCTGGCTTTGTGTCACTAGCTCTGCCCTCATGCGCTTGGTGGACGAGGGAGAGGGGCATGGGCATAAGCTCTTCCGTACCCCTTCTCCCTTTGACCGAGTGGTAGGGTACGCATCTCGTCCCGTTGGTAAACCACAAACGGTCGGACCCTCAACCTTGGGTCGTAGATGGGCCAGCGGGCGTTCAATCTCACATGGAACCACATCTGAGTCCCGAGACGAGGGAAGATCCGAGGAATCAGACAACGGACTTCCCTCCACCTCGTGTCGGGACGGAGGAGTGTTCGACGGGGCGGCCGACTGAGTGGCGCGCGCCGGACAAACACTCGTTGGCTCGATCCCCAAGCTAGCCTCCCGTGACCCCTCGGCTGGGAGTGCCTGTTGCACTCTGCTAGTCGCCGCGGTCTTTGGGAGGCTCGGTCTGTCATTTACCAGACTCTCGGCTTGAGGTAACGAACATGCTGGAAGAAGATTCAAGTTGGAAAGGCAAGCATGCAGCTGACTAGCTATCATCTTGGAAAACATATCCTGCACAGATGGGCTACTTGTCAAGAGCGAGGCAAGCTGGTTAGGAAGGCCGGGGCCTGACTGGGAAGCAGAGTCAAAAGGAGCAACAGAACTGACTGTAGACACTGCATCTGCCTGCTCATTACTCCGCCCCAAGCCTTTGCTACTCTCCTTCTTGCTATCCACTGAGGGGGCCCCTACAAGGCTGGTATCACACGAACCCTTGCTCTTGGCATAGCGGGCCCTTCTCCTTGAAAGCTCAAGCTGATACTCTCTGGCCCCCTCCACCACCGCCGAATCTCAAGACACACACTCCTGACATCTTGAGGACTGAGCACAGTAACCACGACAAGTAATACATACAGTATGCGGGTCTCTGGTGGCCTTAGCCAGCACCCTGTTGCATCCTGAAACAGCACAGGTCCTTTTCCCGGCGATGGTGGTAGCAGACGCTGTAAGTCCGTGAACAGCTGGTGGAGAAACGGGCGGCAAAGTAGGTCCCTCCTGGGAACCAAATCCGCTATGGTTCTTTAACTCTGGTGACGCCTGCAGAGACCCTTCCAGGTCTGCTGTGTCCAGAGAGAAGAAGCTCCTAGCGGCCATGACGAAAAAACACCAAAAAGACGAAATCGTAGCGGGAAGCTTCAGTGTTGACGCTGCAAGCTTCCAGCTAGGAATGGGGAAGGCGGAGGATGGAAGGGATCAGGTCCCAGAGGCGCATCTCTACTGCGCAAAGGGGGGTGGTTTGTTTTGGTGGCTGGAAGCGGTGGTTTAACACCGTAGACTTATGCCTAAGCTAGGAGGAACAGATAATATGTGAAACAAAAAACTGTATATAAGTACACGTATTTGGCTAAACCGCTCGGGCCACAATCTCACATAACACTCGTTACCATCACAACCGGCAACACATCCTGCCACTGTGGTATGATAAATAACAACCATCACAGCCAGTAACATATGGTAGCATTGGAGGTAACAGGACCTCGGAATACAGCTCAACAACCAACTGACAGACGACGAGTACATCCATAACACCACCAAGGCAACAAACAAGTTAACAGGCTGGATCCTTCACACCTTCCATAGTAGACAACCAGAGCATCTCCTGCCACTATGGAAGGCTCTTGTGCTCCCCAGGCTTGAATATTGGTCACCACACAACATATCTGACATTGAGCAGGTGGAGCAAGTTCAAAGGGTTTTTACTCGTAAGCTGCAACTGGGAGATAGTCGAGATTACTAGCACAGAATAAAGACCCTGAAGCTGTACTCCTTACAATACAGAAGAGAAAGGTACATAACCATATATACACCTGGAAAATCTTAGGAGTAGTACCCAACCCAACATTTAGGAACCATATGATATCGGCACAACACCATCCACGATTTGGTCCAACCTGCTGCTGTAAAACTGTAGAAGGCATCTCCCCAAAGCTCATGTCCCTCCACATCAACAGTTTCATCTATGAGTAACCAACACTATTCAACTGCTTGCCCAGGAGAATCAGGGACCTAACTAAATGTTCTGCTCATGTCTTCAAAAGACACCTGGACAAATTCCTACAAGGTCTCCCTGATGAGCCTCCAATCAAGAATGCTCACACACCACGGGCACCAACCACCAACACCATACCTCACCAAATAACCTACCAGTAGTACCAGAAGAGAAAAACAACTTATAGCTGGCCCTGACGATTGACGTCTAAACAACGACAAGACAAGACAAGACAAGACCAAGTGACTTCCTCAAACTCATTTGACACACCTGATGCAACGCTTCACCAACCTTCCCACCACAGAGGTACAATACATTTCCACTGAGGAACTAATGAGCCAAAGCACAGGTGAATATAATTACAGATACTAACAAAAGCCTTTGCATTATCAGAATAGAAAACAGATGGAAGACCTCTTGCCACAAACCTGCAGACAGCAAGCTTACAATCACTCTGAGACAAGGAGTCTGTCAGCTTCAATTGAACAGTTCTCACCACAGCACAGGTGAACAGTAAAACATAAAACTTATAGGAAGGTAGATCCACACAAAACAATAGGCCAGCAAAGTCATGATCAGTTACAGTGCAGGGTGGGGCATAGTTAACCCTCAGCTCAGGTAGTGCAGCTACTGACTACAAGCGAGCTCTGGAATCGTGTCTACGACAATTATACACTCGCTACATACAGTTTTAGCAAGCTTCCTCAGACCCACAATCCAATAACAACTTCTCAAACTAGTTATAAGAATGGAAACACCTGCATGTTGTAAGCAAATCAAAAGCTTAGCTATGTGACCTGAGGGAATTATAATTGTGTGTTTGCTTAAGCAAATACTAGCCTGCTCCAGGAGGTTCTGAACTCTCAATAACACGTCATCATCAAGAAATGGGTTAAGTGTTCTTAAAAGAGAACCTTGGATCAAAGCAATAATCTCATGCAATTATTTCTCTCTTTGAATACAGCAAAACACTTTGGTCTAGTTTTCTCCAACTCTTTATATGATAAAGAACCACAGCATCTAACTTTTTGGTCTTACAATAATGGATGAATCTCACCATCCATGCAACAACATGTAGAGTATTGGAAAATTTATCCCATTGATCAAAGTGAATCACAACATGGATGGCATCAACAGCTACACAAGTCACTGCTCTACTTTCACTGGAGCACTCTTCATTGATGAGTACAGATCCTTCATCTTGGTACATTAGGGATCATCAGGGATTAGACAACCATGTAGGGACCTTGAACCACAAATACAATGCCTTCAGCATATACACCTTGGGAAATAAGATGTGTTGGATTGTCCTTTCCAGGTGAGTGATGCCATTGACTCGGTGATGTAAGCTTCTGCATCTCAGTCACTGTTTGCTATACAGCTTTTCCAAGCATTAGGATACCTCTTTATCCATGACAGAGCAACCCTAGAGTGTGTCCACCAATACAGGGATACATCAGCAGCCAAACAAAGGCAAGATTTGATCAATCAAGACAGTCTTGTATAAAGTAAAGTAAGGAACAAAGCCATTCCAATTTAGGCTATTAAAGTGGAGCCACCCTTTCTCAGATACAACAAGACACACATCTAAGTAGCCATTGGTAGAGGGAATTCTCACGTACACACACAGGTACCATAACCTTTCTCAGAGGCATCACTAAAGGTAGCCACTTCTAGACCAATCACCAACTTCCATGAAAACACAAGAAAGTAAAAACGTGCAATGTTAAATAATTTAAGAACTTTTGAAACCCTTAACTCATCTTTGAAACGCATGCAGCCAGTCTTCTGGCAACGCCTCATCCCAAGCTGACATGTTTTGAAAGAGATTTTTAGCAAACATAAAATCATAAGAATATAAGGAAACTACAAAAGGCCCGGAGGCCTGCACTAGGTAGTTCCTACATAAGAACATAAGAAATGAGGAGACTGCAAGAGGCCAGTTAATGATCTACAAGAGGCAGGTCCTTGTCCCCCACCCTTGGAATAATCCAATATTTAGCCGTCCCACCTGTCATCCCTATCCGTACTCTCACTATCTTTGTAGGGTAAATTTCTCATCCCCTGAATCATCTTGGTCATTCTTCTCTGAACTACCTCCAAGGAGCCTATATCCTTCCTATAATAAGGGAACCAAAATTGAGCTGCATAATCTAGGTGGGGTCTAACTAGCGCTAAATACAACCTGAGAATGACCTCAGAACTTCTAATTATCACATACCTACTAATAAATTCCAGCATCTTGTTGGCCCTATTTCTAGCTATAATACACTGTTCCTTGGGGCGCAAGTCGCTGCTTATTTGAACTTCCAAGTCCCTCACACTATATGACCTTCCTAAGATAGTGTCATTTAATGTGTAGTCTACAGGCCTATTACCTTTACCTACGCTCATAATGCTGCATTTGCCATTTCTCTGACCACTCGTATAGCCATTTAAGTCATCCTGCAGCATCCTAGCATCATCTAAATTCTTTACCGATCTTCCTATCTTTGTGTCATCGGCAAATTTACTGATAGCATTGTTTATTCCTATCTCTAAGTCATTTATATAGATTATGAATAACAACGGTCCTAGTACTGATCCCTGTGGTACCCCACTAGTGACATTACCCCATTCTGATTTCTTCCCATTAATCTGTACCCTCTGTTCCTTACTAGTAAGCCATCCCCTAATCCATTCTAGTACCTTCCCACCTATGCCATGAGCCTTGACTTTACTTAACAGTCTCCTATGGGGTACTCTGTCAAACGTTTTACTGAAGTCCAAATAAACTATATCATACTCGTCCCCCTTATCTATGGTTTCAAATACTTTCCTATAGAAGGATAATAAATTTGTGAGGCATGACTTCCCCTTGCTAAAACCATGTTGATTATGTCTAATTAGATTGTAATTAGTTCCTTCTACTCCAATACTCCCTTATTACCTATACCCACCTTTCATCCCCATCCATGAAGTCGTCTAGTCGTCTTTTAAAACTCCCTATTGTCTGTGCACTAACTACCTGCTGACTGAGTCTGTTCCAATCATTTAACGCCCCATTTGTAAACCAATTTCTGCCTATTTCTTCACTAAATCTACATTTTTCTAGTTTGAATCCATCTGTTATTTCTTGTTCTATCCTGACTACTGATCGTAAGAACTTTTCCTACATATCCCTTATTAAAACCCTTCTAGCACTTAAATACTTCAATCAGATCTTCTCTTACTCTGCGCCTCTCCAGTGAGTGCAGTTTCAAAAGCTTTAGTTTCCTTTCATAGTTAAAATTACGAATCCCTTCTATCATTCTGGTCATCCTTCTCTGCACTGACTCTAACAAAATTATATCCATACGGGGACCAAAACTGTACTGCATAGTCGAGGTGAGGTCTGACCTCGCTAAATACAACTTCAAAATAGTCTCACCACTTCTACTTTTAATACTCCTAGCAATGAATGCTAACAACCTATTAGCCTGTTTTCTAGCCTCAATACATATTGTTTTCTGGGATGGAGGTCTGAGCTAACCTGAACACCCAAATCCCTCTCACATTCTGGCCTATTCAGCATTAATCTGTTTATGCTGTACCTGTTTTGAGGATTTTCCCTTCCAAGTTAACAACATTCATTATTTTACACTTATCATGATTAAAATCCATCTGCCAACTGACCACCCACTCGTTTAACTTATCTAAGTCTCCCTGCAAGTCTTTTACATCAGACTCTGATCTAATAATCCTACCTATCTGTAATGTACCTATGTGCGTATGAGTGTGTTGGTGTGGGCGCGAGTATAACGAGGATGTTAACTACGACTGTTACCGGTGTGTGTGTGTGTGTGTGTGTGTTAACGATGGTTTTGGTGTTTGGGTATTTATATTGTATGGTTAGTTGTTATGATGACGTCAGCAGAGAGGTGAAGTGAGGGGTAGACGAGAGGGTCGGGGAGCTTTTTTGTGTCTGACTGGCAAGCCGCCCAGACGTCTGCTGCCTCTGTACGTTTAGCAGCAATAAAGCACACCGTCTACCTGGCTGACCTCCGGCGGCTGTCCGCCTTGTTTGGGGGAATCCCCGAACGTGCCCTGGCGTGTGCATTTGTGGCTGGACTGCCAAAGGACGTTCGACGGACCATCCGCGCCGGCTGCAGGGCAGAAGACCTCGATCTGGCTAGTGTACTGGCTCGGGCTCGCGCTGTACTTACTGACGAGCGTGTGGCCACTGGGGCTGTATCATCACAGGCTCACGATCCAGCGACACCAAAGGACCGGAAGCCGTCGCCATCGCGAGATAGGCTGCACGAGCAACAATTGAGGGGAACGAGGCGCCTTCGTCGGTGCTGGGACTGCGGACAGCCGGGGCATCTTGCAGCAACTTGCCCACGGACGGAAAACGGCGTCGGAGGGGACGCATCGGCGCCAGTGTCCTCTTCCGGAAACCAGTAAGTGGCGCTCTGCCGGTGGTGCAGCTGCTTGTCAACGGTCGGTGGTGTCAGGTTCTGATAGGCACCGGCTGCACAGACACCATCGTACATGTTCCGTGCTGCACGGACTGGCAACCTCAGACGACCACCATAACTACCATCAGTGGACTCGTTCCAGTGCACCGGAGTCGGTAAGGTAACTGTGGAGACTTCTACCGGCCTGTGTGCCCAAATGCAAGCACTCGTGGTGAGCGAGCCGCCCCTGGGCGTGGACGTAGTGCTTGGCATTGCAGGCATCGAGGCACTTGGTGAAGTCGTCGTGAAGTCTACGTCTGACGTCCAATTCTGCGGCGCTGGGCAGCGGTGGCTGTGTGGACCCGCGACCCAGGTGCCGTTGGAGGTGGACGCACCTGACTTCAGGGTGCGGTTCAACACAGCCCATCGGTCGTGGACTGTGACTTGGAAGTGGACGAACGGAGCAGCGCCTGACTGCCTATACAACACTGTGGCGCAATACAACGTGTCCCCGTCCATGCTTCAGGAGTTCAGCCAGGAACTGGAGTCGTGGATCGAGAAAGGCTGCCTGGTGCCTTACAACGAGCAGCAGCACGGGGCGCCGCGAGGGCTTGTACCGCTCATGGCAGTGCGGCAGAACAATGGCGGTAAAGTGCGGCCCGTGCTCGACTACCGCGAGCTCAATGACCACGTAACTGCCTTCACCGCCGACAGTGATGTGTGTGCTGATCAGCTGCGCAAATGGCGCCATCATGGAGTGAACGTGGCCGTTCTCGACCTCCGCAAGGCCTACCTGCAGGTGCGTGTTGACCGGCAGTTGTGGCCGTTTCAGACAGTGATGGTGCAAGGCCAACGGTACTGCCTGACGCGCCTCGGGTTCGGCCTTAACATCGCTCTGCAGGTCATGAAGGCAGTCGTTAAGACCATCCTGGCGCAGGACCCCAAGATCGAGAGTGCAGTTCTGCCATACGTTGATGACTTGCTCGTGAACGAGGACCTGGTCAGTGCGGAACAGGTCGCTGCGCATTTTGCTGCCTTCGGACTGGAGTGTAAACAGACGGCCCGTGCAGCTGACGGAGCACGGCTGCTGGGGCTGCGTGTGCAGCCAGTGAACGGGCAGCTGCAGTGGACACGAGACAACCCAGTCGACTCACCACCAACACGAGTGACCCGTCGCACTGTGTTCGCGTGGTGCAGACGGTTGGTCGCGCATTTACCAGTGGGTGGGTGGCTGCGGCCGGCTGTAGCATGGCTGAAGCGACGGGTGAACACAGCAACTCGTGGCTGGGACGACGTCGTGGAGGACGACTCACTGCGAAGGCAGATGGTGTGCGTGGCGACGCGGCTGGCCAAAGAAGATCCGTGTCGTGGTCTGTGGTGCGTGCACGGAGACAGGGCAGTAGTGTGGACGGACACCAGCTCTCTCGCTGCCGGAGTCATTGTGGAGACGCCACAAGGAGACGCCATCGAGGATGCATGCTGGCTGCGACGGGACGAGAGCTCTCACATCAATATGGCTGAACTGGACGCAGCAGTTCGCGGCATCAACCTGGCCATTGCATGGGGCATGCAGGCCATTGAGCTGCGGACGGACTCTGCAACGGTCCACCGCTGGATTGATGATGCACTGAGTTGTCGTGCACGGCTTCGCACCAAGGCGCACGGAGAGATGCTGATTCGCCGCCACGTCGACGTCATCCGCCAGCTAGTGACTGAGCTGGAGTTAGTCGTGTGTGTGACGCTCGTTCGGTCCAAGGAAAACCGCGCAGACGCCCTCATGCGAGTCCCGGAAGAATGGCTGCGGAGCGACAAGGACGCACCAGTAGCAGGCGCAGCAGCAATTGGCGCAGTGACGAGTGTCGCCGACGTCCACATACGCGCTGGCCACCCAGGCATCCGACGCACACTCTTCTTCGCACGACGTGAAATCTCTCGTGCAGTGACGCGGGCCGAGGCGCGAGAGGCTGTGAGGCAGTGTGAAGTGTGCCGCATGATTGACCCGGCGCCTGTGAAGTGGCAGCGAGGGTCGTTGAGTGTGGCAGAAACGTGGTGGCGCTTAGCTATAGACATCACGCATTATCTCGGTCGCACCTACCTGTCTCTCGTCGACTGCGGGCCATCTCGGTTCTGCATGTGGCGACAGTTGCACCGGCCAGACGCAGACAACGTTGTCGATCACCTGGAACAAGTGTTCTACGAGCGAGGAGCGCCAGTCGAACTGCTTAGCGACAACGACACAGTCTTCCGAGGGCGGCGATTCGCAGCCTTTGCAGCACGCTGGGGTGTGTCGCTGCGCTTCAGAGCGGCATACGCACCATCTGGCAATGGCATTGTGGAGAGGAACCACCGCACAGTGAAGGTGATCGCCGCGAGGAAACGCTGCTCCATTGCTGAGGCTGTTCATCTGTACAACGTGACGCCCCGGGACGGAACGACGGCAACAGAGGTTCCTGCGTGTGGCGTATACCGCTACGAGGAGCGAGACTGCGTGCGGCGAGAGCAAGAACAATGTGCCGCTGACGCCGCACCTGATGCTGACAAGAGTGAGGACTACGCAACGGGGGATGCCGTGTGGATCCGGGAACGAGGTGAGCGTTGCACCGCAGCATCGCGACCAGGCGTAGTCACCGGGGTGAACTCTCCGCAAGTGGTGGAAGTTGACGGCGTCCCGCGGCACGTGAGGGACTTGAGGCACCGCAACCGCGCCTCGTCGGATTATGCCAGCCTGCCAGATGTGCCCGAAGTCGACGACGACCCTCCGCTGTACATCGACGCACTGGTGCAGCAGCAGCCACGGCCGCAGGATGAGCAGACTCCTCAGCAGCAGGAACGGGTAGCTGGCCCCGATGCTGGGGCGACACTACAAGAGGCCGCGCTTCGGAGGGGTACACGTGTGCGGCGCCCACCGGAACGTTATTGTTGCGATCATGAAGATCAGGGAGGGGTGTAATGTACCTATGTGCGTATGAGTGTGTTGGTGTGGGCGCGAGTATAACGAGAATGTTAACTACGACTGTTACCGGTGTGTGTGTGTGTGTGTGTGTGTGTGTGTGTGTGTGTGTGTGTGTGTGTGTGTGTGTTAACGATGGTTTTGGTGTTTGGGTATTTATATTGTATGGTTAGTTGTTATGATGACGTCAGCAGAGAGGTGAAGTGAGGGGTAGACGAGAGGGTCGGGGAGCTTTTTTGTGTCTGACTGGCAAGCCGCCCAGACGTCTGCTGCCTCTGTACGTTTAGCAGCAATAAAGCACACCGGAGCACCTATGTTTCATTAATTGTCACACTATCTTAGAATCATCAGCACATTTACTAATATCACCACTAATCCCATTGTCTAAGTCGTTAATGTATATTATAAATAATAATAGACCTAATACAGATCCCTGTGACACTCCACTTGTTACCCCCCCGCCCCACTTAGACTTCGAACCATTAATTGTAACTCTTTATTGCCTAATCCAGCGGAGAACTTTCCCATCAATCCCATGCGCTCTAACCTTACATAGTAGTCTATCAAGTGGAACCTTATCAAATGCTTTACTGAAGTCAAGGTATATAATATCGTAATTCTCATCATGTAAGTAATAAGAACATAAGAACATAAGAAATGAGGAGACTGCAAGAGGCCAGTTAATGACCTACCCGAGGCAGTTCCTTGTCTCCCACCCTTGGAATAATCCAATATTTAGCCATCCCACCTGTCATCCCTATCCATACTCTCATCCAACCGTCTTTTAAAGCTACCTATTGACTCAGCACTTACTAGGTGTCTATCCAGCCTATTCCAATCGTTCACGACTCTGTTTGTGAACCAATATCTACCTATGTCTGTCCTGAATCTAAGTTTTTCTAGCTTGTACCCATTTCCACGTGTCCTATCCTGGCTACTAAATTCTAAAACCTGATTAATGTTTCCCTTATTAATTCCTTTTACCCATTTGAAAACCTCAATCATATCCCCTCTTGCCCTTCTTCTCTCTAGGGAGTGGAGATTAAGACGTTTTAATCTATCTTCGTAGGGTAAATTTCTCAGCCCCTGAATCATCTTGGTCATTCTTCTCTGAACTGCCTCCAAGGAGCCTATATCCTTCCTATAATAAGGGGACCAAAATTGAGCTGCATAATCTAGGTGGGGTCTGACTAACGCTAGATACAACCTCAGAATGACCTCAGAATTCCTTTTTGTCACACACCTACTAATAAATCCCAGTATCTTGTTGGCTCTATTTCTAGCTATAATACACTGTTCCCTGGGGCGCAAGTTACTGCTTATTTGAACTCCTAAGTCCCTCACACTATATGACCTTCCTAAGGTAGTGTCATTTAATGTGTAGTCTACAGACCTATTTCCTTTACCTACGCTCATAATACTACACTTGTTAACATTAAACTGCATCTGCCATTTCTCTGACCACTCGTACAGCCTATTTAAGTCATCCTGCAGCATCCTAGCATCGTCTAAATTCTTTACCTGTCTTCCTATCTTTGTGTCATCGGCAAATTTACTTATATCACTATTTATTCCTGTTTCTAGAGCCGCATTTTTGTCGTCCACGGCTTCGAAGATTATCTTCGGTAAACCCAAGTCAATCTCAAGTCAATCCCGCCTGGCGCGTTTTTGTCGTCCACTTTCGGCTTGGAGGATACGAAGACAGTTCCAAGCCGAGGAGACTCGGCTTCGAAGACTGCTCTAGAGGTGTCTTGGGAGACGGATTTCAGCTTGCAAACCGGATTCCCTTGAAAAACACCCACAAAAAGGAAATATGGCGGCTCGGAGAGAGTAAATAGTTACTTATTTGAGTAAAATATACTGATTCTCACCTTAATTGTGGAAATGACGTCACCTTAGTAGAAAAATTGTGCGTTGAATACATAAGTGATAATACTGTGTGGTAAAGCACAACCTTAATCAGGATAAAGCATAGCTTTAATTAGGATAAAGCATAGCTTCATCCTGATTAATGCCAGTAATGTCATGAAATGAGTATGTGGCGTACTATCTATAATAGCACAGCTTACAGGTACGGCAGCCGTACCTAAGTGCTCGCTTATAGATACGGCACGTGCCTATCTTTGGGGTAATAAAATATGAATAACTTATATAACCGTACCTAACCAAACCTAGCCTAATCTAACCATAACCTAACGAATGCTGTATCCTTATAGTGCTCGCTTATAGATACGACACGAGCCTAACTTTGGGATAATAAAATATAAAAAGCTTATATAACCGAACTAAACCATACCTAATCAAACATAACCTAACAACATTACCTAACCTAATCTAAACATAACCTAACGAATGTTGTATCTTCATAATGCTCGCTTATAGATATGGCATGTGCCTAAGTTTTGGGTAAAAAGCTTATATAACCGAGCCTAACTGAACTAAACCGTACCTAACATAACATAATCAACCTAACATGAAAGATGCTTTACCAGGTAAATAATAAGGCACAGGCCATACTATTAGCGGATGAATATAGTGAATGACAACGTATCTCCAAGCACTTCGATCTATAATTTGTCAGTTTCCAGGTGTTCAAGATACGAGTTTAGTACATTGAATCAACAGTGTTTGATAATGAATATGTAGATGTTAGAAGTTATCATAGAGCAAGGGCAATTAGAAAACATTTAGATGAACACAAGCAATTTTCTTTCATAGCCATACGCCATTCTGGTGAAGATGTAAAAAACTTTACAAATAAAATAACTTTGTTAGCATAACCTTCCCAGAGCTGCAGTTCAATAAGCCTAATCAAAACTAAAGCCGCATTTTTGTCGTCCACGGCTTCGAAGATTATCTTCGGTAAACCCAAGTCAATCTCAAGTCAATCCCGCCTGGCGCGTTTTTGTCGTCCACTTTCGGCTTGGAGGATACGAAGACAGTTCCAAGCCGAGGAGACTCGGTTTCGAAGACTGCTCTAGAGGTGTCTTGGGAGACGGATTTCAGCTTGCAAACCGGATTCCCTTGAAAAACACCCACAAAAAGGAAATATGGCCGCCCGGAGAGAGTAAATAGTTACTTATTTGAGTAAAATATACTGATTCCCACCTTAATTGTGGAAATGACGCCACCTTAGTAGAAAAATAGTGCGTTGAATACACAAAAGTGATAATACTGTGTGGTAAAGCGGTAAAGCACAACCTTAATCAGGGTAAAGCATAGCTTTAATTAGGATAAAGCATAGCTTTATCCTGATTAATGCCAGTAATGTCATGAAATGAGTATGTGGCGTACTATCTATAATAGCACAGCTTACAGGTACGGCAGCTGTACCTAAGTGCTCGCTTATAGATACGGCACGTGCCTATCTTTGGGGTAATAAAATATGAATAACTCATATAACCGAACCAAACCGTACCTAACCAAACCTAACATAACATAACCTAATCTAACCATAACCTAACGAATGCTATATCCTTATAGTGCTCGCTTATAGATACGACACGAGCCTAAGTTTGGGATAATAAAATATAAAAAGCTTATATAACCGAACCAAACCATACCTAATCAAACATAACCTAACAACATTACCTAACCTAATCTAAACATAACCTAACGAATGTTGCATCTTCATAATGCTCGCTTATAGATATGGCATGTGCCTAAGTTTTGGGTATAAAGCTTATATAACCGAGCCTAACTGAACTAAACCGTACCTAACATAACATAATCAACCTAACATGAAAGATGCTTTACCAGGTAAGTGCCATATGGCCTTTGTTGCCTGGCACATTCCCCCCCCCCCCCCCCCCACATTACAATTACAATTTACCAGGTAAATAATAAGGCACAGGCCGTACTATTAGCGGATGAATATAGTGGATGACAACGTATCTCCAAGCACTTCGATCTATAATTTGTCAGTTTCCAGGTGTTCAAGATACGAGTTTAGTACATTGAATCAACAGTGTTTGATAATGAATATGTAGATGTTAGAAATTATCATAGAGCAAGGGCAATTAGAAAACATTTAGATGAACACAAGCAATTTTCTTTCGTAGCCACACGCCATTCTGGTGAAGATGTAAAAAACTTTACAAATAAAATAACTGTTAGCATAACCTTCCCAGAGCTGCAGTTCAATAAGCCTAACCAAAACTAACCTAACCAAACTAAACCGAACGTAACCGAACCAAACAAGACCTAACTTAACCTAACCAAACCTAATGTAACCTAAAATAAATAGTTTTTTTTCTGGAATTCAGCGGCATAACTGTTTGATATGATCTTAACAAGTTTCTGGGGTTGAATTTGCAGTGCATACTAAAGGTAAGGAGATATCGAATAGGTCATCTTAAGAATCTTTACCGGTAATAGGTCTGTAGACTACACATTAAATGACACTACCTTAGGAAGGTCATATAGTGAGAGGGACTTTTGGGAGTTCAAGTAAGCAGTGACTTGCGTCCCAGGGAACTGTGCATTATAGTTAGACATAGATAAATAGAAAGATACTGGGATTTATTGGTAGGTGTGTGACAAATAGAAGTTCTGAGGTTATTTTGAGGTAGTATTTAACACTAGTATTTAGATTATGCAGCTTAGTTTTGGTTATGTACTTTGTTGGATTATTTTCGGCGCGAACATTAATTTCGGCAACCATAACAAAAAGGAAATTAATATGTCGCCAAATAATTTCAAATAAAAGTACAGTAGCTATGTTTTACTTTTAATAAAGTTTTTAGGAAAGTTTGCAAGCCAGATAATAATATTTCGGCACCAAGTCAAGAAAAAGTGTTTTTGTGGTGGCCACAGATTGGGCCCAAGACGGCCGCAAGACGTTCTTCGAAACCCAATCCCGCGCGTGGACGACAAAAATGCGGCTTAACCTAACCAAACTAAACCGAACCAAACAAGACCTAACTTAACCTAACCAAACCTAATGTAACCTAAAATAAATCGTATTTTTTTCTGTAATTCAGCGGCATAACTGTTTGATATGATCTTAAGTTTCTGAGGTTGAATTTGCAGTGCATACTAAAGGTAAGGAGATATCGAATAGGTCATCTTACGAATCTTTACCGGTAATAGGTCTGTAGACTACACATTAAATGACACTACCTTAGGAAGGTCATATAGTGAGAGGGACTTTTGGGAGTTCAAGTAAGCAGTGACTTGCGTCCCAGGGAACTGTGCATTATAGTTAGACATAGATAAATAGAAAGATACTGGGATTTATTGGTAGGTGTGTGACAAATAGAAGTTCTGAGGTCATTTTGAGGTTGTATTTAACACTAGTGTACCGAGTACAACGGGCCAACTATCATTACGGTGATTCCTTTGCGGAATCACCGGTAAATCCTCGTATTCTCGACGCTCGTTAAGATACCTTGTTATGGTTAGAGTAGGTACTACTAGCGAAAGAGGATGATGGGAAAACGCGTGACGTCACTGGAACTGAGGATATATATACCGGGCTGGGCGGAAGGTCAGTCACTAGTGTTCCGTGACCCCGCTCCAGACAGGTAAGCCTTCAGTGTTCCTAAAAAGCCTTGCCACACTTGAAAAAACATTGTTATTAATATCTAACAGTAAATTGTCCTCCCGGATACAGCTGCCGAGAGGACCAGCAAAAGACTGTCTTTCGGTTGGTGTTTGACGAAGGCTGCATGTGGAGTTGCCTCTCAAACAAGGACGACGGCCAGAAGGACCCAGTGACTCTCAAACAATATTTGTGGCGTGAGTGTATTTTGGTCGTTTTCCATCAGTTCCCTCACGTATAGTTAGGTAGGATAGAATAGGATATTTTGTGTTAAGGTATATGTTTATGTTTGTGTCGCTAAGGGTGGATAAGCATTTGTAAGAGCACCACCACGGATATAGCGAGTACTTTATTTATTTTATTCATCATTAAAGTTGTCCATTATTTTTATATTCGTTTTCTGTTCATATCTGAACTCTGACCCTCGGTACAGTGGTTGCAGCGGTGTAGATGCAAATTACGCATCAGCCCACGTTGTCCGGAGGACGCTACATAGTGCTAGTTAGGTAGGTAGTTAGCCCCCCAAGTCATTTTTTTTTTTATTATTCTCTTAGTGGTAATAGGGATAATCGTAGTTTAGATGTTTAAAGTAGCCATTGTAGGGCATAGCCAAGTGCCCTCTCACCTGGATCACTTACCCTCTCCTATTGATGTCCAGATATTTAAATCACCTGGAGCCACAGCCCGGTCCTTTTTTCATAATGAACACCTGACCGCTGTATTCAACAGCCGTTATGACATGGTGATTTTGTGGCTGGGGAGTAATGACATCCACCCCCGGTGTCAGGTGAAGGACATCGTCAATAACATAAAACTTATTGTAGAACAGCTGGAGGCTCGTTGCATCCCCAGGGTAAAGATTTGTCTAGTTGAGCCACGCCTAACTGAAATACGTTGGAGGCCTAGGATCGAGCAGGAGGCTTATAATAAAGTGGCCAAGGGAGTTAACAACAAACTCCAAAAGAGAGCTTTGCGGGGTAAGGAATTTATTTCCTTTGGTGCCAAGCCTTTTTTATACTCCTTAAGATCTGACGGAGTACACTTTAACCGCGAAGGTAGAGAGAGGGTAAAGGACAAGCTGAGAGGCGCCATTAACAACGCCCATGCCTTCCAACCTGAGGCACACTGGGGTTACGCCCAGATGAGCAATTAGGGGAATCCTTTTAGCACATTTTTCAGCCAGGGTGAGAAGAGTGCTCCAAGTCTCCCCTGCGGGCACTGGACCCCAGGACTAGTAAGTGAGTCGCGACCTTCGGGTCGCTGAGCACCCTTCCCCTCCCCTCCGTATCTGCGTGGATACGTCTTAACTAAATTTAACAGGTGGTATTTTTTTTTTTAGTTCTTGAATTTTTTTTTGCTTTAACTTTTGATTAGTGTGATTAAGATTCAATTCACGGGTTAGATTTGAAAGAGGAAGAAGAGTTTTTTTTTCTTAAGGTCGTATGGGTCCTTCCCCCCTCCAATTAAATTTTAATTATGAATTCTCAGATAGACTTGTTAGGCGACTCGTGGTTTCCCCAGGAGGAAGTAACAGAAGTGGGTGAACAAGCGCTTGGTGGAGCAATAAAACCAGTGTGTTCAGAAGTCGGTCATCACGATCAGAGGAAGATGGAGTCCTTTATTATTCTAAACAGAAAAGAGATAACACCTTGCTCGATTCGTTGCTGGTGCCCACGGTAATGAAACGGAAAGCCCATGCTATGTTTTTTTTAAATTGAAACGTCGGATGAGTGTGACGCGGGAGTTAGGAATATTTGTGTTAGGGATATTAACTTATACGTGAGGGCGACTATGGTGGTGCCAAATACACACTCCTCCACTTCGAGGGTGGACGAGGCAGTTACTACTACAACCATCATTACAACCACCACCTCACTGTCAACGGCGACACAATCCACCGTGCCGCGGACAAGTTAACACTAGTTGTGGGTGATGGAGGTTCTATAGTCGACATGAGCGAGATCGTGTTTCCTTCCGAGGATGAGGATGACACGGAGGAACCACGCAGAGCCCGAAGGCCTGTGAGGAATTCCTAGAGGAGTGTTGAGAGGGAGAGATGGTAGTAAGTAGACCCCTGGGTGGTTAAAGGAAAGGTTACTGCCTATAAAAACTCTTTTGCAGCGGCGAATAGATGCCGAGCTGGTAAACTGGTCCCGCAGCTGAAGCAGAGATCACCGCAGTCCTGGGGGCTCTGTAGTGCCCAGGTAAAGGACTGGAAGTTCACCCCCCATGGATGAAGGCTTTGGTGAGACCCCGTCGAGGATCACCACCCTGCTCAGTTTGCCAGTTTGCCAGGACTGGTTGGGAGTTGGGTTCACCTATTCCGACCAGGAGGTCGAGTCACGTCTGACTCGGAAGTCTTGCATAGAGACAAGAAGAAAGAAGAAGAAGAAGAAGACCGGTCCCGACTTATGTTGATAATATATAAACTCATGTTCTTACGAGTGTGAGAATACGAGGATTTATTTTTTTTTAAAGAGGAAAGCCGTGTACCGAGTACAACGGGCCAACTATCATTACGGTGATTCCTTTGCGGAATCACCGGTAAATCCTCGTATTCTCGACGCTCGTTAAGATACCTTGTTATGGTTAGAGTAGGTACTACTAGCGAAAGAGGATGATGGAAAAACGCGTGACGTCACTGGAACTGAGGATATATATACCGGTCTGGGCGGAAGGTCAGTCACTAGTGTTCCGTGACCCCGCTCCAGACAGGTAAGCCTTCAGTGTTCCTAAAAAGCCTTGCCACACTTGAAAAAACATTGTTATTAATATCTAACAGTAAATTGTCCTCCCGGATACAGCTGCCGAGAGGACCAGCAAAAGACTGTCTTTCGGTTGGTGTTTGACGAAGGCTGCATGTGGAGTTGCCTCTCAAACAAGGACGACGGCCAGAAGGACCCAGTGACTCAAACAATATTTGTGGCGTGAGTGTATTTTGGTCGTTTTCCATCAGTTCCCTCACGTATAGTTAGGTAGGATAGAATAGGATATTTTGTGTTAAGGTATATGTTTATGTTTGTGTCGCTAAGGGTGGATAAGCATTTGTAAGAGCACCACTACGGATATAGCGAGTACTTTATTTATTTTATTCATCATTAAAGTTGTCCATTATTTTTATATTCGTTTTCTGTTCGTATACCAACTCTGACCCTCGGTACACTAGTAAGACCCCATTTAGATTATGCAGCTTAGTTTTGGTTATGTACTTTGTTGGATTATTTTCGGCGCGGACATTAATTTCGGCAACCATAACAAAAAGGAAATTAATATGTCACCAAATAATTTCAAATAAAAGTACAGTAGCTATGTTATACTTTTAATAAAGTTTTTAGGAAAGTTTGCAAGCCAGATAATAATATTTCGGCACCAAGTCAAGAAAAAGTGTTTTTGTGGTGGCCACAGATTGGGCCCAAGACGTTCTTCGAAACCCAATCCCGCGCGTGGACGACAAAAATGCGGCTTAAGTATTTTATATAAATTATGAATAACAACGGTCCTATGTTAAGGAATTAGTAAACTTTAGTTTCTTAATTTTATTTATGATTATGTGTATCATTATTATATTATGTTTTCTTTTAATATATATTTGTGGCCAAAATATGTTTAGACCTGTACCCACTGATCAGAGGCTTGTAAACAACCGGTGATTCAAAGGAGTAAAAGACGAAGAGCCTGGATGACGGTATAATTGACCTTCCCTAAGTTCCCTGATTATCCTCCATTATGAGCAGCAGAACCTCAACAGGTTATGGGCCCAGTACACGCCTGATATTCAATGGAGACGAAGCTAAGTACGAACTGTGGGAGGTGAAGTTTAAGGGATACCTGCGGGTACAGAAACTACACGGGGTACTGACAGACGCCACCCCTGATACCGAGAAAAATGCCCAAGTTTTTGCTGAACTGGTGCAAGTACTAGATGACAAGAGTATTAACCTCATTATAAGAGATGCAGAGGATGACGGTAAGAAGGCATTGGAAATCCTAAGAAGCCATTATGTTGGCAACAGTAAGCCTAGAATAATTTCATTGTATCACGAGCTTTGTTCTCTGAAGATGGATATAGAAGTTGAAACTGCCACTGACTATATGATTCGTGCTGAAACTGCAGCCACTTCACTTAAGACTGCAGGAGAGAGTATCAGTGACAGCTTATTGATTGCAATGTTACTGAAAGGCCTACCTCCAAGCTATAAGACTTTTTGTACTGTAGTTACACAGAAAGATAAAATGATGACTTTTGCAGAATTCAAAGTTGCCTTAAGGAGCTTTGAAGAGTCTGAAAAATGCCAGGCTACCCCTTCAGATGGGGACAGTGTAATGAAGTTCAATAGCAGAGTAAAAGTTAAAATAATTTGTTATTCATGTGGAAAAGAAGGACACAGAAGTTTTTAATGTAGGAGCAAAGACAAGACATTGAAAACCAACAGATGGTGTGATTACTGTAAATCCAGCACTCATGATACTGACTTTTGTAGGAATAAAAATTCAGTTAAGTCTGTGAACAAGGTGGAGGAAGATTCTCAAGAGCATGATGATGGTGCTCACAATTTTGTATTCAAGGCAAATGAACAATCCCTTGACCCAATAAAAGGAAACACCTTATTGGTAGATTGTGGTGCTACAACACATATTGTCACTGATAAGTCCAAATTCATCAGATTTAATGATAACTTCGAACCGGAGAACCATGTCATTGAACTAGCGGATGGGAGCAGAACAAATGGTGCTGTTCAAGGAAAGGGTGATGCTATAGTAAAAATTTATGACAGTAACGGAAAGTTAAGAAAAGGCACTCTGCAAAATGCCCTGTATGTGCCCTCTTTCACCCATGACATCTTCTTTGTCCAAGCAGCCACGGAGATAGGAACGTCAGTCACTTTTTCTCATAATGATGCTGAACTGAAGACTATGGATGGCACAACATTTCCCATTGAGAAAAAGAAGAAGTTATATTTCATTAATAATGTTCAACCAAACCGAGAAGGAAGGCATTCAGCGGAAGAGTGGCATAAAATTCTCGGACACTGTAATGTACCGTGCCTCCGACGTTGTTTTACGAACAGAAAACGAATATAAAAATAATGGACAACTTTAATGATGAATAAATAAATAAAGTACTCGCTATATCCGTGGTGGTGCTCTTACAAATGCTTATCCACCCTTAGCGACACAAACATAAACATATACCTTAACACAAATATTCCTATTCTATCCTACCTAACTATACGTGAGGGAACTGATGGAAAACGACCAAAATACACTCACGCCACAAATATTGTTTGAGAGTCACTGGGTCCTTCTGGCCGTCGTCCTTGTTTGAGAGCCAACTCCACATGCAGCCTTCGTCAAACACCAACCGAAAGACAGTCTTTTGCTGGTCCTCTCGGCAGCTGTCTGGAGCGGGGTCACGGAACACTAGTGACTGACCTTCCGCCCAGACCGATATATATATCCTCAGTTCCAGTGACGTCACGCGTTTTTTCCATCATCCTCTTTCGCTAGTAGTACCTACTCTAACCATAACAAGGTATCTTAACGAGCGTCGAGAATACGAGGATTTACCGGTGATTCCGCAAAGGAATCACCGTAATGATAGTTGGCCCGTTGTACTCGGTACAGTAACATGAAGGATGTGATGAAATTAGAAAAGGTTGTTGATGGAATGACCATTATTGGAGAAGAAATGTTTGATTGTGAAACATGCATCTTGGGAAAAATGGCCCAATACAGAAACAGAAACCCAGACACAAGAGCTACTGAAATTCTTCACTTCGTGCACTGTGACCTATCAGGCCCTATTGTTCCCACTGGTAAGGGAGAATTCAAGTATATGATGTCATTTGTTGATGATTATTCTGGCGTAATGAAAGTATATTTATTGAAGAGTAAGACTGACACAGTGGCAGCAGCAGAAAAGTTCATTGCATCTATGTCACCATATGGAACTGTGAAGCGTTTGAGGACGGACAATGGCACAGAGTTTACTTCTGAAACCTTCAGATCCCTTATGATAAGAAACCACATAAAACAAGAGTTTTCAGCCCCATACTCACCTCACCAAAATGGAACAGTGGAAAGATCCTGGAGAACCCTGAGTGAGATGGCCAGATGCCTGATCCTTGAAAGCAAGTTACCAAGGGAGTTATGGACCTATGCCGTGAAAACTGCTGCAAAAATCAGGAACCGGTGCTATAACCCAAGGACTGGCAAGACTCCAATTGAAATTTTGACAGGAAGAAAACCGAACCTGAGTAACATGCACAACTTTGGGACAGTTTGCTATGCATACCTACAAAATAAGAAGAAGTTTGATGCTCGCTGTGAAAAAGGTATATTTGTAGGATATGATGAAGAAAGTCCAGCTTATTTTGTGTATCTCCCTGAGAAAAATGAAGTAAAGAAAGTAAGATGTGTAAGATTCACTGAGAAATTTGAACAGGATCTGGGAGAGCATGATGACTATGTGCATGTGTACCCAAGGTCAAAATCACAAGAGGTGGATGAGCAGGTGGAAGAAGACAATAAAAAGGAAGACAATGTACAAGAAGGGAGTGAAAGCCAAGAAGAAAGAAGAAGATATCCTCAGAGACAGAGGAATAAGCCAAAACACCTAGAAGATTACGATGAAGGAGACGAGGACGATGAAGGTGCCAAGAGTATGGTGCATTTTTGCTACAAGGTTGCTGACGTCCCACAAACGTACGAGGACGCAATCTCATCAAAGGACTCTCACTCTTGGAAAAGGGCCATGGAAGAAGAAATTCAAGCTTTGAAGGACAACGACACATACGAGTTAACCCTATTACCAGAAGGAAGAAGAGTGGTAGGAGGAAAGTGGGTGTATACAGTAAAGAACAGTCATGACAGTGGTGAAAGATTCAAAGCCAGGTATGTAGCAAAAGGGTACTCTCAGGTGCAAGGTATTGACTTTCAAGAAACATTTTCACCAACAACCAAACTCACATCTATTAGAATGTTGATGCAGTTTGCAGTTCAGAACAATATGACTGTTGGTCAGATGGATGTAAAGACTGCCTACCTGAATGCTGATATAGACTGTGAAATTTTCCTGGAACAGCCACAGGGTTTTGTTGTGACCAATGAGAAGGGGGAAGCACTTGTATGTAAACTTAAAAAAAAAATCTTTGTATGGTCTTAAACAGAGTGGCAGAAATTGGTACAATTTATTACACAAATGCTTGCTTGAGGAAGACTTTATTCAATCACAAGCTGATTATTGTCTGTACACAAAAATTAGGGAGGATTCAACCACTATAATCTTATTTTGGGTAGATGATATCATTATTGTTGGTAGTAGTAGGACAGCATTGAACAGTGTCAAGGAGTGTCTTAGTGACAAGTTCAAAATGAAGGATATGGGAAGGCTGAACTGTTTTTTGAGTATAGAATTTGTCTTTGGGGATGACTGTATCATGATGAACCAAAGGGAGCATTGTGAAAAAATGTTAACCAAGTTTAATATGAGTGATTGCAAACCTAAGGCCATCCCATGTGATCCAAGCATTGTAAAGATGACAAATGATAATTCTAAAGAACTAGATGATCCCAAATTGTACAGAAAAATAGTTGGAAGTCTGATATATGTAATGACAGGCACAAGACCAGACTTATGCTATGTTGTCACAAAGTTATCTCAACATATGGCAAGACCAACACAAGCACACTTGGGCCTTGCTAAACATGTCCTGAGATATATCAAGGGTACACTTAATTACACTCTTAAGTTCTCTAAGTCGTGTCACCCATTGGAGCTTGTTGGGTTTTGTGATGCTGATTGGGGCGCATCAGAGGATAGGCGCAGCATTTCAGGCTATACTTTCCAGCTAAGCAAGTGTGGGCCATTAATATCATGGAAGAGTAAGAAACAAAATACAGTAGCTCTGTCAACATGTGAAGCAGAGTACATGGCCATAGCAAATGCTATGCAGGAGGGTAATTTCCTAAGGCAATTGTATTCTGATATGAATGGTTGTAACAAGGAGGCTGTGTTACTGTATGTGGATAATCAACGGGCTCTAGCCTTAGCTAAAAATCCTGTACACCATCAGAGGTCAAAACACATAGATATAAGGTATCACTTCATTCGCTCTGAGATAGAACAAGGTATCACTGATTTGAGATACATTCCGTCTGAAGAGAATATATCGGATATGTTCACCAAATCAGTTACAAAGAATAAGATGATTAAATTTGGTGTTGTAAAGGGAGAAACTTAAGTTTAAGAGGGGGTGTTAAGGAATGAGTAAACTTTAGTTTCTTAGTTTTATTTATGATTATGTGTATCATTATTATATTATGTTTTCTTTTGATATATATTTGTGGCCAAAATATGTTTAGACCTGTACCCACTGATCAGAGGCTTGTAAACAACCGGTGATTCAAAGGAGTAAAAGGCGAAGAGCCTGGATGACGGTATAATTGATCTTCCCTAAGTTCCCTGATTATCCTCCATTATGAGCAGCAGAACCTCAACATCCTAGTACTGATCCCTGTGGTACCCAACTAGTGACATTATCCCATTCTGATTTCTTCCCATTGATTTATACCCTCTGTTCCCTACCAGTAAGCCATCCCCTAATCCATTCTAGTATCTTCCCACCTATGCCATGAGCCTTAACTTTACTTAACAGTCTCCTATGGGGTACTCTGTCAAAGGCTTTACCGAAGTCCAAATAAACTATATCGTACTCGTCCCCCTTATCTATTGTTTCAAATACTTTCCTATAGAAGGATAATAAATTTGTGAGGCATGACTTCCCCTTGCTAAAACCATGTTGACTTTGTCTAATTAGCTTGTGTTCATCTAAATGTTTCCTAATTGCCCTTGCTATGATAGCTTCTAACATCTTGCCTACCACTGATATTAAACTAATTGGGCGGTAGTTACTATTTTCTGCCTTATCTCCTTTCTTGAATATAGGAACTACATTTGCCTGCCTCCATAGCCTAGGACCTACTCCTGTGTCTAGGTATTCTCTAAAAATCATTGCAATAGGTTCAACGAGTTCTTCTCTACATTCCCTAAGAATCCTCGGAAAAATGTCGTCCGGCCCTGGAGATTTAGTCTTTTTAAGTCTATCTATTTCCTTGCCAACTATTTCTCTACTTATGGCTATTTCGCTTAATTTATCATCCTCTTGTCCCCTAAAGATCTGTACTGGCTCTAGTTCCCTACCCGACTTTTCTTGAGAAAATACGGACAAGAAGTATTTATTTAATTCCTTACTAATATCCTCACCATTTTCTATCAAGCTGCCATCCATTCCTTTAAAAGGTCCTATTCTTTCCTTTGTTTTAGCCTTGTACAACTGATAGAATCCCTTTGGATCCTTCTGGGCATCTCTAGCTATCCTAACCTCATAATTCCTCTTTGCAGTCCTAATATCCTTTTTAACCTTCCTAGCTAAGTCATTATACTGCCCTACTACCTGTACTTCTCCCCTTTTAATTCTCCTATAGAGTCTCCTTTTTAATCCAATTTCCCTTCTAATGTTGCTATTCATCCATTTTGGATAATTTTTATTTGACCTAATCCTCCTCTTAGGTATATGCTGTTCCTGCCCTGTATGAATTTCTCTTACTATGTTATTATAATGCAATTCTACCTCAATGTTTTGATCCTCCTCTCTGCCTACTCCTATACCCTCCCAATTTATACCCTGGAAATAATGTCTTGAGGCCCTGGTAATTTCCTTTTCTAAAATCTGGTATTAAAGCAGTGTTCTGTTCTACCTGCCTCTTTGCATAAATCTTGAATCTAATTTCGTGGTATTCACTAACATCAAATCTCGCTCCTATCTCAACCTAACTTACCAAAGTTTCATTATTCGTTAAGACCAGATCTAAAATATTTCCCTGTCGTGTTGGTTCCCTTACAAGTTGTATGAAAAAACCATCCTGGATGACATTTAAGAATTCCTCCGAGCACCCGTCTCCTGTCATACTATCCCAGTCTATTCTCCTATAATGAAAGTCCCCCATAACGCACACATTATTATACCTAGATGCCCTTGCAAGCTCCTGCATCAGGGGTGCTGCACTAGCTGCTTCGCCTAAATCCGGAGGCCTATATATAATGCCTACAACTAACTTATTCCCTCCTATAATAATGTCAATCCATAATGACTCCGTATTTCTATCTGTTTTTATTGTGGTATTAACATAGCTATTTAATGTTTCTAACGTACAGTGCCACATCTCCCCCTCTCCTCCCTACTCTATCCCTGTGGAAAAAAGTGTACCCATCTATTCCTACTTCAGGTAAGAAATGTTTGCCTGCAATATCTAACCAAGTTTCTGTAATACCTATAATATCTAACTCTTCAACACATGCGATACCTCTAAGTGTGTCTATCTTATTTATTACACTTCTACTCTTTGTATAAAAGACACTTAGTTCATGCACCTCCCTCTCTATACCCCGTCCTTTGTCACTATTACCCTTACCTTTATTAATATTTAGTTTCCCTGACTGGACTGCCTAACAGCCCTCTCAAGACACTCACTAAGTTCCTGCACTCCCTTCCTACTGAAGTGTACACCATCCCTGGCATACAGCTCCTGTCTCCCATAGAAGCTGCTCCACTCATCCATAAAACCTACCCCATCCTCCCTACACATCCTCATCAACCTCTCATTGAGGCCAAGGGCATGTGAGAGCCACCAGCCTCTAACCCCCTGTAAAGGGAGCACCCCTGAGACTATACACCTCCTACCACTCTCCCTTATCTCCCTCAGAAGCTCCCTATACCTAAGCACTAGCTCCTCTGACCTTACTCTGCCTACATCGTTCAAGCCCACGTGAACCACCACTAACGCCTCTTTCCCTGTCCCCTCCACAACCTTCTTGTATCTCTCTATCACGTCCTGTACTCCGGCCCCAGGAAGACAACACGTCATCCTCCTTGCCCTGTCGGCTTCACAGAAGGTCTCGTCTAAATACCTAATCCTGGAGTCACCCAGAACCAACACTTCCTTCTAACCCTTCCCTGTCCTTCCTCACCTTCCCATCCTCCTTCCTCTCCTTCCCATCTAACTTCCTCTTCACTATCTTCGCCTTGGATGTCCTGTCCCCTTCACTTGCTCCTACTTCTATCACCACCTCTTCCTCTTCCTGTGTAGCTAACAAGCCAAACTTGTTGCTACACTCTACCTGACCCAGGGGAGGAAATTCCACCTCACACAAGGGAGGGTTCACGCTCCCCTTCCCTCCCCTACCCACAATCCTCCAACTATTCCCCCCTTGTCTCTGACCTGAGTCACCTGACCTAACCTGACCTGAGTCTCGTGACCTGACGCTAGCTTCCTGCCTTAGCTCTAATAACTGTTGTCTCTTCTGTGCCAACAATACTTTCACCTCCTTAACCTCTTCCTCTAAGGCTACATTTCTAGCTAACACTTCACACAATTTACATCCACTTACCTTACATTGTCTCTCCATTCCACAAGAACCACACCTCACCACTCCACCCTCCAACACCACTCCACCCTCCAACACCACTCCATCCTCCATACCTGTAACCTCCTCGCCTATATTGAGCCTGTATTGAGTAATGCAAAATAATCAGAAGGCAAACACCACTGCATACCAAGGGCCTTGACTATGTCACATCTACCTTGTCCAATGTTCACATAGAGTTTATCTGTCAGACATTTGCAATTCAAGCATCATTTAGACAGGCACACTAGCCTTAGCCTTAGCCCAAACAGACTCCGCCTTAGTGAGCTGAACACGACACATCATCACTATCAGCTGCACACAATCAATCACCAACATAAAGGTTATCAGTCAATTCTTCTATTACTTCAGAACTAGTAAAGGTTTCCAGATGATATTTTACTGTTGCATTCACAAGAAAGGGGCTGCTCTTGTTTCTTGAGAGGACCGAAGAAGTCTCTTGGTGCTAACAACACCTTCACTCGTCCAGAGAAATATGGGCGTATATCAGTCCACTTTCTGAACACAAATCTAAAGAAATGCTTTGGTTATGTCTCCAGTTAATGCAACTGGGCATCTTCTAAACCTCATGAGAACTTCAACCAGATCAGGGTTGAAGTAAGGACCAGCTTCTAGATAATCATTTAAAGAAATAGTACTATAGGTACCTGCAGAAGCATACACAACTGGTCTTACTTTGGTGGTGGTGGTGGTAGTTTCTTACCATGATGAGGGTCTTGCATCCCTCACCAGTCTCTGCTGCATCATCCAACCAGAAGGTCTTGAGAAGTATAGGAAAAACAACGAAGTGGTTGGCTAATGTTAGATGCAGCACAAAACCACCATGGAAAATATCTAACAAAACTCATAGAGACGAGGACCAAGACAATGTGCAAGAAGACGTTTAAAGGCCTGGACAGATTGTGCTGAAATCACTTCTTCAGGGAGAGAATTCCAGAGATCGATGACTCTTAAGGCGTTTACATGTGTCGCATAACTTCGTAACGTCTTGCCTTGTTTTCACGAACAGGATTTTAAGGAGAAATGTCTTGGTTGGTGTTGCCACAATTTTCCTAATATATTTCAATCTTAATGCTTGTTTTTAGTTTTCTTTTATATTAAAAGCGACATATATTATATACATATTTTAAATTATAATCACTGAAATTATCTCAAACATCTTAACTTCTTCAGATTTATTCGAAATAGATATCATGGTTTCTCCGTATAATTTCGCACCGCTTCCATTCTTGACTCCACCTACGGTAGAAGCCAACATCTCGCTATGTGATACAAATTCCCTTATATATTACAATCATTATGGTTGTTTGTGGATTTTTAAAAAATTAAAAACAACATTAATAATGTAAATGTTATGTATTTCAACAACTGCCATGATCTCAAACATCTTACTTTCATCTTATTTATTTGAAATGTATATCCTGCTGATTCTGTCTTGAAAGTACAGCACTGCAGCCGCCACATTCTTGACTGGCCAGGGGCCACAACACATCTCCGCACGGCGCATTCAGACTACCGCATCAGTGGCAGCAAGATGGAACAGCTCAACAATTTATTTTTGGAGGACGATTCTAATGATAGTGATAATCTTTTAAATGTGTCTCATCCTTTGCACAATCTGCTGGAGCCGATGGATGAAATGCTGGATACATCGATGCATGTTATAGCAACTCTAGAAGTCGCTGCATTAGCCTCCATGGACATCAGGTAATAATAAGGGGGATGTAGGATAATATCATACGATCAGTACAAGTAATAAAGTATTTATATGTATGTAAATATATAATTATATATATATATATATATATATATATATATATATATATATATATATATATATATATATATATATATATATATATATATATATATCTGTGTGATTATGCACAAACTTAACAAAATTGCTATAAAACTTTTCCTTTGATGCACTAGTTATTATTTGCATTGTTTTTTTGTTTTTTTTTCAGAGAACACCATCCGAAGCAGGAAGGACTAGCTGATGTAATAGAGGCAATGAGTGACCTTGACTTTTTCAAGCATCTTCGTCTAACAAGAAAATCCTTTCTCATGGCTTTGGACTTCATCCACGATGGTTATACAGAAACACCTGGTACCATCCTTTTCCTGGGTCCTAGGAAAGCACTTTACCTCACCTTGTGGTATCTAGGAACACAGTCAACATACCGTGAGATTTCAGAGTTATTTGGAGTTTCTATGACAACAGTCCATGAATGTGTGCAAAGATTAATAGATGTTTTGTGTAGAGCTGGACAGGAAGTAATTGTGTGGCCAGCACCTGAGAAAATACCACAAATTAGCCATGAATTTCAATCTTTCCTGGAGTGATAGGAGCTGTGGATGGATGCCACATCCATATTAAGGCTCCTAGTGAAACACAGGCAGATTATATTGACAGAAACCAGAGACACAGTATTAATCTAAGGGCTGTCTGTACCGCTGATAAAAAAAATTTCTTTCATTCAGAGTGGTTTCCCAGGGTCTGCGCAGGATAGCAGAGTTTTTAAGTCATGTTCATTATACACCAAAATGCAAAACAGTGACATCAGGTACTTTCCTTCACCAAATTACCATATTGTTGGAGATTCTGCTTTTTCTCTAAGCAAGCATTTGATGGTTCCTTTTAAGAATAATGGAAATTTGTCTGATGGTCAGTTGAAATTTAATAAAAAACTGTCTAAAGCCAGGGTTATCATAGAAAATGCTTTTGGATTTTTGAAGGGAAGATTCAGGCGATTGAAATATATTGATGCAGATATAGAAAGGATTTCCAAAATTGTAAAAGCTTGTTGTGTTCTTCATAATATAGCATTGCATGACTCTGAAGATACATTGTGTTTGGAAAGGGAAGGGGTAACTAACACGACTGTGCAAGTTAGTGATGCTGTGGTGCCCGGGGGGGGGGGGGGGACGGGGGCGTTATTTTTTTTATTTTTTAATAATTGTTAATAGTTGTTCTATTCTTTATTTAATTAATTTATTTTACTTTCACTTCACTGCTGAAGGACCACCAGTGTGGTGCCTTGTCATTAAATTAACTTCGAATGGGGAACTCTCATGGCAATTAAAAAGATATTTACTTTGATTAATTATATTAATTAATGGTCCCTGATGTTGGATATTTCCCTGAATATTAAGAAAAGAAAGCTGCCACCACCCCCAAAGGTTTAATGAGAATTAGGGGATTCTCAGGGAATTTAATTTCTTCCTAAAGGGAAGTTAAAATATTCGAAAGAGAAAATAATTACTACCAGGGAAATATAGGTGACCAATGAAAAGAAAAGGGGAACTGATTTAACAATTTAGTTATTTGGTAGAGTGGACTGAGTTTCAATAAGGCACATGGATTCGTGAATTTGTTTCATATTCTTTTTCAAGAGTGTTGAGCACCTCCCTATTAACCTTACCACACCAACGGAGGTTAGTATTAACACAGAATCACTTTCTCAGATTTTACTTGAGTTATTTATTTAATGTATACTTTGAATATCACAGGCTGATCATTGAGTCTTAGGAACACGGCTTAGTTATAGTATCAGACAACTTAATGGTTCATGGCAGAAATAACTTTATCTTCCTCAAAAAGAAAATAAATACAGAGTTGGCAATACTTATCTCACCTCGAGATACCAAACTCTTCACACATTACACATTATACCCTTGACTCCCTTCCCTGAAAAATATCACCTTAAAAATGTTATAATTTTGTAACTGGGCCTGAGAACAGTTAAAGAACCTTTTCTCAGGGGATTTCCGAAAGTAAAGTGATCTCAATGTTTCTGTTTATGCATACATAGTATAATTCTTCCTCACTAAGTAGGAATACGCGATTCCTATTCCTGAATACATGGGCTGGGTCTATCAGACCGTCTTACGTGACACATAGTTTCCTAAAGCTTAACTTGGAAATTTGGCAGTGGCTTTCTAGCCGTTCATTTAACTACAAAAACAAAAGAAAGTAAATGAGAAATTGGTGTAACTGTCGTGGAGGCATTCTTTCCCTGTAAACACAATCAACGTTGAACGACGAGTCAGTATAATTCACTTCCTTAACTCAGAAGTTAATACAGTCACAATAACATAGAAATTACCGTGAAAAATATATATTGTACACCATGAAATATTTTGTAGGGAATAGGGGACCATGCGGTTTTGAAACCACGTTGTCCTTCTTTAAGAGAAGGAAATTGGTATTATCCACTTATAATAGATCTCAATAGGGATTTACATGTATTGTCAGACTATTGGGGAAGATTATGGACTATATAAATAATGGCGAGAGGCATTGAATTTCACAAATATTGAGGGATTTCGAGAGCGATGTCACTCACCTGTAAACACGATCAACGTTGAACGACGAGTGACGCTCTCTGGGAAAAAGGCGGGAGATGAGAAGGGGGAAGGGGGGGGTTTCGAGGATATTCCTCCTTTGATCTTATTATTAATTGATTATTGAGATGTGAAATAGTTATTAGTTTATAGGAAATTAATTTTTACGCTAAATAAGTGACATTTAGATATCTATTGAACCTGATCTCTGGATTACTATATAAGGGAACATTTTTGTCTACGTGACTTTTTGCACGTCTACGAGCCCCGGGGCATGATCACCTCATATGATGCAATATTACGTCATTCTTAACAAAGTTTTGTGGGAAGATAACTAAGTAGGTTATATTAGACTATGGAGAGCATTTTGACAAGTTAATAACTATTAATAATGATAAGATTATGATATTAATTTCTTTCCATAGAAAACTGTCTTGTGGGAGGGGTTGACTGCATAGGATTTGAAAGTTTGGAGAAACAATTCTAATATAAACCTTAATATAAACATATAGTATGAAAGTATGAATGATGTGAGTAAAAACATTTATATAATGCAGTATCCCCTTGGGAATACAGGATCTAAGGGCAGACTAAACATAACAAAAAAAGGTACATTCAGTAGGCCTATTTGAGATTAAATTGGAAGCATCACAATGCAACAACTGAGTCATCCCAGACGCAGCAAAGAGAGGGAGTTAAAAAACGGTTAGCTATTGTAAGGATGCTCGAATAGAGCTGTGGCTAGTAAAATATTCGTTGTGTGAATAAAAATATTTCATTTATGCCAATATAAGTATTATGTGTGTTCCTATTGTACATTAAAACAATAAATTTGGACTATAAATGGTACAGTTTTTATTCTTACACGTTTTTCGTGTCCATGAAAAAACAAATAATAAGTTTGGAAAACGGAAGTAGCAGAAGCAACACCAACCTGGATGGTTGTTATTTTCAGTGTACAAATATGTTTGTTTGTTATGTCTTGCTTTTTATTTCTGTTTTTGGTGGAAAACCGGGTTGTCCCGGCGGAAAAACCACCTAATGGTATTCTGATTTTCAGCAATGACAATTACAATGACAACAATAATATTCCCTCATCGTGTATTTTGTACATAGTGGAGTGTTTATTGTGATGTGTTTGTATTTTGTTATGGTCCAGAATCTTGCTGGTGCAGTAGTGAAGTGTCTTATTGCAATAATAACAATATAATTTCCTAATCGTGTATTTGTTACATAGTGGAGTTAGTGTAGTGTGTTTGTTTGTGTTTTCTATTGGTCAAGAATCGTGTTGGTGCCGTTGTGGAGTATCTTGAAGTAGAGTTCTGTCGGAAAATGGGCCACAGTCCATTTTGGTATGTGTTGCAGTTCTGAAATAAATTAAGAAAAACAGCAGAATACTTGCAAGACAAAGAATGTTGAATGATATTAATGTCCCTTGGTTTGTTTTGGTTAGTTGTTTAGTGAGGGTTGTTGGGTATTAGTATTTAGTTAGGTTATGAGAACATATTTACAAGTAAAGTTTAGTGTTCTGAATTACATTACCTGTGTCGAGGCTCGGGATTGGGGTTCCTTTAAAGTGAACGGAGGGTCCTTGGGAACCAAGAATGGACCCTGTCTGGGGCTCCATCACTTTAATTCTTGGAGAACCAGAAACTTCCCATCCTTAGACTTCTATTCAGGTTCTTGCTCTGGTGCCGTTGTAGAATATCTTGAAGTAAAATTCGGTCGAAAAATGTTGGGCCACAGTCCATTCTGGTATGTGTTGCAGTTCTGAAAATTTTCGAGAAAAACAGCAGAATACTTGCAAGACAAAGACTGTTGAATGATATTAATGTCCCTTGGGTTTTTTTGGTTAGTTGGTAAGTGGGTGTTGTTGGGTATTAGTATTTACTTATGGTTATGAACACATTTACAAGTCAAGTTTGGTGTTATGTATTACATTACCTGTGTCGGGGCTCGGGATTGGGGTTCCTTGAAATTGCACGGAGGGTTCTTGGGATCCAAGAATGGACCCTGTCTGGGGCTACATCATTTAAGTTCTTGGAGAACCAGGAACTCTTCCCATCCTTAGACTTTCATCCTCTTCCATACTTGGAGAGGAATATGGTGGAGCTTGGTGTTGATCGCTGTGAAGGCTACTTCGTGTAGTCGTTCATAATAGAAGGCCGTGGTCCGGAGTGTAGAGATTACCACCTCACAATGAGCTGACGAGAGACTCAGAGACCGGTTTGGGGGCAATGTTTTGTGTTCGGAACTGGATCTGTCTTCAGTGTCAAAATTTTCTTTGACCCACATATTTTTGCGCAATATACAAACATATTATTTCTTACTTTAATTTGATGAAAATAATTCTAAATAATATGATATGCTTTTTACTTATTATTAGGAAAAAGGGAACAATTGTAAGTCGAAGCTACAACCACAAAATGCATTGAAACATCAACACCCATACAGGTTTGTATGTCACATCTCGTTATTTTCTACATTTCTCTAATATATTACAAGCTTTTTGTTTGTCTTTGGCGTTCTTCTATATTAAAAACAATATATATAATATAAATCTTATGTAGACGATCAACTATAATGGTCTCAAACATTTTACTTTCCTCTGATTTATTTGAAATATATACCCAGATTCTTTCTCATGAAAACACACACATCCGCTTCGCTCCACCCACGTAGAGGGCCCAACGTTCGCAATTTTCAACACTTCCCTAATATATTTCAAGCTTTATGCTTGTTTTTGGTTAGCTTTTATATAAAAAACAACATATATATTATAAATCTTATTTATTTCTACAACTGTTATGGTCTTGAACGTCTTACTTTCGTCTTATTTAATCGAAATATTATCTCGCTCAGTGTCTACACAGATGAAGTTCTGAAGTTGGTGAGCTGTGATTCGTTACATGACTAGAGGCAAAATATTGGCAAACGCAGATATTCGTATATTGAAAGTGTTTGCGATATGTTGGTCAGAATTTGCCTAGTCATTGCATCTTGGCAAGAGGTCTTGACATTACATGTAAACGCCTTTACTGAGAAGAAGCGCGATCTAACTTCGGTTGAATGATGGGGCATACATATTTTTTTACTATGACCTCTTGTATAACCATGAGTCACTCTCTCAAACATATCACATAAACAAGGACACAATCCGGTCATGATCTTCCAAACTAAGATCAAATCAGCACGAAGTAATCTGTCTTTGATGGAAAATAAATTCAATGTGGACAGCCTAACTGAGTAAGGAAAGCCCGCATAACCAACGATTTTCTTTGTCCATCTTCTCTGAACTGATTCCAGCTTACGCAAATCCCCCACATAACCAGTATTCCACAACGCACTACCAAAGTCAATAATAGGACGGATGTGAGTAATAAAAACCTGAAGCATAAACTCCGGAGACCTGCAAATAGTACCTCTAAGGATAGAATTAGCAACTCCATTAGCCTTACCACATACTTCAATGATATGCAGGTGGAATTTTAAGAAGGGGTCGACTAAGATGCCGAGGTCCCTAAAAGACTGTTTGTTGGGAATGGGGTTATCACCTATGAAATAATCATAGACAGGATCTACACTGGGTCTAGAGAAGTGGATACGGGCACAGTTATTGACAGAGAAGGAGAGGCCCCAGGACTCACTTCTTCGGTACAACACACTGACATCATTTTGTAAAAGAAAACTTTCATCAGAGCCACTAGATTTGTCAGAAGGTAAAGCAAGATATAATTTCAAATCATCTGCAAACAACACAAATTTACTCGTAAGGCCAGATGTTACATGGTTAATATAAATTAAGGAAAGTAAAGGACCGATAACAGAGCCCTGAGGTACACCACTAGAGACGTTGACACTGTGACTGGAGGAGTTATGCACAACTACTTTCATGGTACGATTACACAGAAAGTCACTCAACCAACCAAGCACAGGATTGGAGATGCCAATAAAAGATAATTTTGTCAACAGGACTGTATGATTCACTAGGTCAAATGCTTTTCTATAGTCAAAATAAAGTACATCCACTGCCCAGCCACAGTCTACATTTTTACTTACATACTTATAAGCTAAGAGTAGTTGATCTGAGACAGACAGATCTGCACGAAAACCAAATTGAAAAGGAGAGAACAAATTGTGATCACCAAGATATTCATAAAGTTGAGATGCAATTATTCTCTCAAGAGTTTTGGAGCAAATTGAGGTCAAACTGATGGGCCGGTAGTTAGTCGGATTTGAATGAATACCACCTTTGAATAGAGGCATAACATTGGTTGTCTTCCAAATAGAGGGAGCCTTCATAGAAGTAATACTATTCTTAAATATGAGAAACAAAGGGTAACACAAGACTGTAGCACACTTCCTAAACACAATGCTTGGAAGACCATCTGGTCCATTACTGGGTGAAAGCTTTAATTTGCTCAAAGTTTTGAAGACGTCATTGACAGTGAATTCTTGGAATACAAACTGATTGGCAGAGACTTGATGAGGCTGGGGATGAGGTAGAACACCAGAGACAAACACAGAGGAGAAGCTATCAGCCAGACAATCAGACATTGCTTTACAATCATCAATCCATGACCCATCAACTAAGAGTGGACCCACAGTGGGACGCTCTACTTTCTTATGTCGCAAGTATCCATGAAGGCGCTTGGGGTCACCACTTGAGACAAGAGAACATTCATAATTTGACACTGCAAGGTTAATATTATTTTTGTACTGTAAGTTAAGTTCCTTAAAAAGAAGCCAGCTCTGTAATGTGAGTAGAGAATTCCGACCATGTAAAGTTCTTCGATGTTTAAAATTTCTCCAAGCAGCTTTCTTCCTATTTAGCAAGTCATTTGACAAGTCATTAGAGAGATTTTTATCCCAGGGAATTTTTGGTGAGAATTTCTATTTCAAGGGAACAAATGTGTTGAATGCATTTGATAAAATCTGAGTAAATTTGGAATAACACTGATCAATATCACAATCATGAAATTCTATGTCCCAATCGATGCTCGACAGGTAACTTGACAGATTATGCTAATTACAACGAAACCAATCAAAACGTCTGTCACAGCCATTGGATGATGTTAAAGAGGAGGAGAAAGAATACTTAAATAAAATTCCTACATGACCACAGCCAGGTAGGGGCTCAGTACCATTTATGTAGGATATCCTATCATATTCAGAGGTGAAAACTAAATCTAAGATGTTTCCAGAAGAGATGAAGGTTGGAAATGTTACCCACTGAGTAAGTCCCAAGGAAACAAACATATCTAAAAATAACTGACTGAGAGAAGTGGCCACAGGAACTAAATCACACCAACCAATAGAGGGCAAGTTGAAGTCCCCCATTAAAACCACATCCTTGTCGTAACAAAAAGACTGAAGAAATGTCAATAACTCTATATTTTCTACTTGGGAATTACTCGGAGGTCTGTAAACAACAATAACGTAAATATTGAAGTCAGGTAGAAAGATAGCCAAGGTATTGGGGTGAGCTTTAGACACCTGACCAACTTTAAGTGAAGTACTTAAGTACAGACCAACACCGTGCTTAGCAATACCAGAAGGTGAATCATTTCTGAAAAAATTAAAACCTGGAATATTTACAACCGAAGACTGAACTCTATGTGAAAGCCACGTTTCACATACACCAACAACCCAAACCCCATTAACAACACACAAATTCTGAAGTAAATTCACCTTATTCACCAAGCTATTTACATTAACTAACAAAAATACAATAAATGTAACAAGCATCTTAGTATCAAAAGTTACACTCCCAACTGGAGGTTGGCACTCCGCTCTCTGACCGACCCCTCCGGTGTACAGTCGGAAGGGGGCAGGGAAAGACGAGAGGTAGCCGCACCAGCACCAGCAACAATGGACGAGGTGGATGTGATAGCAACAGGAGAACCACTCCCCACCAGGTCATGGTCCATAACTCCAGCACCTGATTTCACCGCAGAAGCTGATGCTGGCAAAGTATTACCAGCACCCCCAAGAACACCACTGGCCTGGGACGCACCACCACTGCCACCACCACCACCCGCTCTTTTAGCCTTAAGCACTATTCTCTGATTGAAGGTCAGGTCTCTTGTAATAAAGACTGATGAAAAATGGGATCCGGCTAGTTTCTTGCACTGAGAGAGCAACTCTAGTCTATGCTGTTGATTTAGAATTTTGGCACGAATCAGGTTTTGTTTAATCGGTACAATGTCAGTGATGACAATAGCATCTATATGGGGACAGAGAAATTTTACTATTTCATTAAATTGATGTTGAACAGTATCAGAAGCTAAACCACGAATGATGACACTGTTTTTCCTCTTTTCTCGTTCATGTATTTCCCTTGTCTCTTTCCGTACCAACTTTTGCAACTGAACAGGATCACAAGGCAAAGGCGAGACAATATTATTAGGACCAAAACAACCCATTAAGTCCCTAAGCTCAGTAACTATGGCAGTCATTTGACTACTCAGATCGGAAACAGTCGTAAACAACTTGTTAACCATCTCTGTCAGAAATTTCACCTGCTTGTTATTCTCATCGGAAGAAGCAGGGGTTCCTTTTGTCTCACAACGAGGACAACAGAATTTAATTCTGCTGCCCCCAAGCTTAAGAATTTCCTCAATGAGGATGTCAGACAGACCAGTACAGGCTTCTGTTCCATGGCACCACTGATCACATATGTCACAGGCTATTGCACTATCTGCCCCAACCACGGAATTACCACAAGTACCGCATGGATAGTGGTTACTAGCGCCGCTCACTTTACGACGATCTGAAGTAAGTGTTCTTTTACTACCAGCCATGGTAACTAATAAAAAAATAAACACAGAAATTAACACCAAACACACAACACCATACACGACCCAATCAAATCCAAACAAACCAAAGAAAAACACTTACCCCACAACAACTAACAATATACAAAATTAAGTAAGGTCGGGATATACCGCCCGATACTCGGTAACAACGGCGGCTAACTAGTGAAGTACTGTGGAGTACCAGCTAACTACTACACCACGAGAAGAAGACGGCACGTCCACACACCACCACGACCAGTTGAAGACTTTTCTTGAACCCCAGGCCGATGTGTTCCAAAAGTTATTTTCAATAGATTGAGACAATTAACTAATGCACACCAGCTGAGAAGACACCCATTCTGTTGGAAAGAGTTGTGCATGACCCAGTTATAACTCGACCAAACACTGGTTCTTAGGCTGCCAATCCCTCACCCTTCACACCCTTTACACAACTGTCAAGATTCATAAATCTCCAATATGCATCAAGACCAAGAAAGACAGTTTTCTTTTCATTCTCCTCCATGCTTCATCTCTTCTCTTTTTAATTTTCACACTTTCCGTTAAGCCACTCTTTTTATCTTATTTTATTTAATAAGATGGAACATATTCCTTTACTCCTTGCTCGTATATCATCAGGAAGAGATCATATTTCTCTTGTACATCCTTTAATTCCTTAATTTTTGTCCTGTCAGTTTCATTGAAAAACCTCTTCATTGCAGTATAGTTTGCTTTTGCAAAAAAATTAAATTCTATGATTCCACCTGTTTGTTTTCTATATCTTCCTTAATCTCTATTTCCAGGACCACTTGGTCACTCCTTCCAAAGGGGCATTCATAATTAATATATTTTTCTATATTTATTCCTTTGGTAAATAATAGGTCCAATCTTGATGGTTTATCTTCTCTATATCTCATATTTTCAGTTACCTATTGAATCACCCGCTTTACTTCACTACAGTTAAATCCTCACCAGTGTTACTCTTTTATTGCTTTTAATAATCTTTAAACTCTCTAGGAGTCTAGGGTATCATCTATTATTTCTTCATGTTCTTCCTTAGTCCAAGTTTTTGTTTTTGGGGATACATATGCAACTATTATTTTTTGGCTTTCTCCGCATCTTGTCTTAATCTGTGCACTTATCAATGCTGCTTTACCTTTTCCATACTCTACATTTTTAACTTTTATCTTAGATTTTATCATTAGCATCACACCATCACTTTTTTTGTCTTTTCTATCCTTCCTCCATATATTATAATTATCATTCTCAATGTTAGTCTGGATTTCTTCACATAGTTTTGTTTGTGTTAGGCATACAATTTGTGGTTTCTTTTCTTTTAGACAATCTACTAGTTTTCTTGAAATTATTCCATCTATGTTAGAGTATACATTACTTTTATTTCATCACTCCCTTTTGTAAATACTTCCTTGAAGCTAATTTTATCCTTTTTTTTTCTTCTTCTTTCCAGACTTTCATTTTATTGCTAATCAAATCTTTAAATTCCTCTGTAATCTCTTGTTTTGAAAATCCTTGAGTGTTCTTTAAAGCAACATTTTCACTTGTTAATTTCTCAATCACCTTTAGCCTCTCATCATTTACCTTCTTGAGGTTGTCTATTTCATTTTTCAAATTACTTTTTTCCTAACACAATTCATAGAAATTTGACTCATTAGTGTTGATTCTCTCCAATAAATTTTCAAGTGATTTTTTACATCCACTCACTTCTTCCCTTACTCCCTTGTTTTCACACTTCAACTTTTCAATCTTCTTTACTCTCTCATCATTTACCTTCTTGAGGTTATCTATTTCAGTCTTCAAATTCTTTCTATGTGCCCTTCATTAAAAGTTGACTCAGCGGCGTCCATCCTCAACAATATCTTATCATTCCTAATAGAAGTAAAGATCTTTTGGTGATATATATATATATATATATATATATATATATATATATATATATATATATATATATATATATATATATATATATATATATATATAAGAAATGCAAGATGGTGCCATAACTAATTCTGTACACAACCTGCCTCTTCTCAAACAGCAAAGGTATTGATCACCACAATGAGAGCCAACACTTCCCAGGAGAGGAGTTCTCGGCCGTCTACAATAATCATATAATAGACACGCAGGAAATGCAGGAACGTGAATCTTTGACTGTCCATGGCAACAGAATAACAACGGTTTTATCAATTCATATTTCTTAAAACTTCTGAGCTCTTTTATCACCGGGTTTTCTTCGTAACAGAATGATGAAGCAAGTTTGATTTAGTTAAGAATACTACATTTGAGTGCTTTCTTCCTTTCCAATAAATAAATCAATAAATGGTAAGTAAAACTACATTTATTTTTTTCAATCTTATTACCCATAGCGCCGGTAGGCTTCAGGGAGACCTTAGATGGTTGGCCTCCGCCCGTTAGTAGCGCGGATCAGATCTTTTAAGTGACGCCTTGTATATATATATGTATGTCTTGTTGAAATAATTATTCCAAGCCCATATAACAAGGTTGTAAGATATCAAAATAGCTCTTGTGACAACTTAACAAGGTCAGTAACAAGACAAAAGATCAGTAACAATACAAAACAGTTGTCATAATAAAAGTGGTGCCGCCCCTTTGTCACAGCCTTGGATTCAGAACATGTGTGACAAGTCCCACAACTTGACGATGCCGTCATCACTGGCTGAGGCCAACAGTCACGCTGGGGTTCCACACCACATAGTTCACGTCCTTGTCGTGTGCCTGAGTGATGGTGAGCAGCAGGTCAAACAGCGGTGCATTGGGGTCACTGTTTAGCTGTTCCTTAAACACCCTGAAGTGGTTGTCCCTGCATGATGTGGCAATAGTCCCCCTTCAGGCTGCACCAAGTGATGTCGTAAAGGGAGCGCTGATGGAAACCAGACAGCGTACACACGCACTTCCAGGCTGGGCTTCCATCGGAGGTGAAAATGCCCTCCTTGTTGCCCGGCAGGTACTCTTGCCACACCTTGACAGTCCTGTCGTCTGAGCCTGAGGCCAGGCGGTGACCGGTGGAATCGAACGCAATGCTCCAGATCGTTGACTGGTGACTGGTGAGTGTGCAGAAGGTGATCCAGTTGCCACACTCTTCATGGTACAGTTTGATGGTGTTGTCATAGGAGATGGAGGCCAGCACGTCTGCCGTCGGGTGGAACACAACCTTCTTCACGTCCTGGGAGTGTGATGGCATGCAGGACACACTAATACTCATCATCCTCACCAACCTCCCAAACCCACACTGACTTGTCCCTGGAGCACGTGACCAAGAGTGAGCATGATGCAGCCCAAGCCACACACTTCAACTTGTTCTCATGGCCCTCCAGCGTGGCCACACACTCCACACTGTCCTCCGTGTAGTCCCACACTTTGACTGTGGCGTCAAAGCTGGCTGAGGCGAGGCTCTTGCCCGAGGGTGCCCAGGACACAATGCGCACTGTGCAGGTGTATGCCTCTGCCAACACTGTCTTGCATGTCCAGGTGTTCCTGTCCTGTCTGAGCCACACAAAGTGAGGATGGTGCCAGTGCGGTTCCATGCCACGTTCCACACGCGGTCACTGTGGCCGGTGAGTGTGGTGGAGGCTGTGACCATGTTCCTCGCTCCGCTGTGGACGGATAAACAGTCACTTCACCTCTGCAATGGCATAGTGGAATGATCTTGGTGGAGCAGTGGTGGTGGTGGTGGTGGTGGAATGCGCACCAATTTGTTCACAACTCTTGCTAAACAAACCAAACCAAGGTTCATACCTGTTTACAAGGTGTTTCAAGGCCAAGGCACCTCGGTGTGAGAAATATACTAACTTGAGTAAAGAATGAACTTTGAAGAAGATGCTATGTTAGACTTCTCTTCCTGGAAGGGAAATAACTTTGATAATAGTAACAAAGTTCTGTCACTACACTTCTCATCTAAAAGATAAGGAAAAAAAACCTAGTTTCAAAGAACTATGTAAATAGTCTCATAGCTAATACCACGCACCTTACATATTGATGATCAACTGGTTAATAAAAACCCGTTTCTTGGAAATATATACTTAATCGAGACTTGAAACTATCTATAGTTTCTTAAGCGTAGTACTTGCCAAATTGTTGTTTATATTTGTAGATATTTTAGCGACAGCAGAATGAATTAGTATGTTTCCCAGCTGTACTGTGCTAGTTTTAACTTTTTTAGCAGTTATGTCAACTACAATGTTTCTAAAGCCTCTTAGTCTCCTTTAGCCTTCTGGCTAGTACAGTACGTGGTAGCACGCTGGCCTTGCATTCGGTTGGTCGGCAGATCGAGTCCCCGCCCGGGCTTGTGATGTTTAAGCTGTTTACTGCTGTGATCGGACACCACAGTGGGAGGTTGGGCTTGCCCGGCTGACGTTCTGGACAGGGCTGTGGAGTCGGTACTCAAAACACCCGACTCCGACTCCGACTCCGATCCCTAGGTATAATAATTTCAGACTTTTCAGGCAGTAGCCCTTTTATCCGAACCGCAACATCACAGAGGGCCTCTTTTGCTTTAGCAATTTGATCTTCACTCAACAAGATTCGGTTCATTGGATCTATGTAGACAGCAGCTAACAAGATCTCATTTTCAGGTAGCAGACCCTCTTTTTTCTTCATTGAAGATACAATTTCTTCAGCAATTAATCCTCCAGCTTTGGATAGGTTAAATATTAATTTTTTTCACTTCCATAAGAATGTACCAGGAGTTAAATCCTCTTTTTGCAGCATTTTGGTGACTGCATAAGGGTGAGAAAGCAGAGCTTCTAATTGTGATGCCTCCCTCCATTGACTTTCAGTCAGCGAGACATTGGGATTATCAATGTCTTCTAGAAAGGGTTTCAGTTCAAGCAAACGTTTAACTATCATATATGTGCTGCCCCAGCGAGTTGCTTGGTCCAAAATAGCTCCCTTTCTGCACGTCTCTGGAGGATAGCATCAATTTTAGAGGTCCTGGCTGCTGTGGCTACTTGCTTCAGCTTATTTATCAGAGTAGCTGCATGTCGTACTTTCAACCCATCTCTTATTGCTAGTTGCAATGTATGTACACCACAACGCATATGTTTGATTTGACTGAGTTCAGATGCCTCCTCAACATTATCATCCAAAGTTTCATCATTGTTTTATTTCTGCTGTTTCTGTCTCTGAAATTTATGTTGAGGTCGGAGTCGGAGTCGGAGTCGGGACATTTTTACCGACTCCGACTCCGACTCCAGCAGCACCAAATTCCTTCCGACTCCGACTCCGACTCCACGAGTCCGACTCCGACTCCACAGCCCTGGTTCTGGAGAGCATCTTCATTGATGGATACCGGAACTGAAACCCATGCACCTTAATAAAGATACACAAAAAGTTTATCTTTAGTTATACAAGAAAATATGGAGTCTACGAATGTTATTTAGGGACGGTAATAGTGCAGATTTATAACACTCATGGGTATGTGTTACAAAACCCATGAAAATATTAAGGAACAACTGTATATTGCACTTTTCAATGGCACAATCAGTGTTATAAGAAAAAGAAAATAATCCATTAAACCGCAGTCCCACTGATTCTCTATCTTTCGGATTACAGAACTGAACAGAATATGACAGAACATTTCCTGTATACGTGAAGCCTCTACACTTCCTTGATACACTCTTCTACACCACACGTAGGTAAAGGTAAAGTGTGTTCACACGCTGTAGCTGTGCATAGCTGCAGGTGCTCATTTCCCATCACATTGGCCTTTGAGTCTCTGGTAGAAATTAATCTGTTATGCCGGGACACAGGGCCACTGTGACATCTGAGTTTCGACAGTTTACCTTCCCCAGGTTTCCTTAGGTACCCATTTATCTACCAACCCGTTTGGGAGGATGAACAGCTGGATGAGTTGTGCACTGACTGCCCTCGTCCGGGATCGAACTTGGGTCAGGGGATTGGTAGTCAGACGTGTTAACCACTGCATCACTATATCACTGCGGCGCACGTATGATGCCTCGTAAAACACGCAACACAGGTAATAGTTCCTCGTTACACCAGCAAGTTTTAATATACACCCGTCATTAAATCCGTGCAAAATCCAACTACAAAACTACATTAACAGAAATTCATTGTTTAGTATATAAAATGCAAATCGACTTCATCTAAAAAAAAAAATAAATAAAATGTGACAAGAAAAGCCTGGATGCAACTGACATAAAGAGAACTGGAAAGAAACATAGATAATAGTTAATATCAAATAAATGTATTAATTATTGCTGGAATAGTTAGGAAAAAATTATTGTAGGTTAGGTTGGTTTAGTTTAGGTTAACACAAAAACATGACAGACAGTAAAATCTATTAATACATTATCATTGAAGTCAAAATACATGATTTCAATAATAATAATAATAATGATAATAATAATACCAATGCATATATAGAGGTGGAGCATCAATTAAGAATACAAGTTAATTATATCCGACGAGCACCGCCTGCAACCTTCACAGATGTTTTGAGTACACTATGCATAGTATGTACCATAGACTACACCATACTTGACAAGACACTCGCGACAATCGCTGACAAACGATATTACATTTAGGCCCTATAGATTCCGCTGCTATGATTGATGACAGATAATACTTCATATATCAGTTCATATTCTACTTAGGACATTTTATTTCATGTCTTTACAATTAGTAATGATTGCTGAACCATGGCTGAACCTAAAAAAATATTTTACAACTTTTGCAAATAGGAAATTAACATAAAGATAAAAGTTTGAGTGAAAAATCATGTGGGAGTTGTGTATAAAGCATATTGTTTATAGCAAAAAATTTCAGGCAAATTCGCAACAATTTCTGAAATAAAACATCACATATTGTGAAATCACCATTCCTGAATATGATTTGATTGTGATCAAATGTCATATTATCGCTATATCGGCTTGGGAATGAATTTTTCGCAACAATTCGTGGCGCGTGGCTGAGAAAACTGAGCTGAGTGTGTGACGGCGAGACGTCCGTTGGTCTGTCAGAGTCAGTCAGTCACTGCCAGTGCAACCAGAAGGACGTAGCTACTAGCTGGACACCGGACTCGTTTTAGCAGTAAGTATGCAACATTTGGTTGATGTAATGTCTGATTTATAAGATTTTAGGAGCATTTCAGTACTAAATTCATATAAAACTCCCTGTAGAAATTGAACGTAGAACGGTTGATGAACGGTGGGTGATGAAACTTTAGTAGCGGTCATTATTTGATCATGGCTACCATCACCACTGTTATGTATTTAAAAATGACCGTGCAAATTTAACAAATAGATACATATCACGGTCATGATCTAACCAAGTTAGTTAGACCATGATTGACCATGGTCACCTCAAGACCAATGGAATCCGTTGATTCAAAATTCGAATCTAGCTACCTACTCCTCATCCCACCCACCAGGCACCCCCCGCCACACACACACTAGACCAGGGGTCGGGAACCTTTTTGGTTGAGAGAGCCGTGAAAGTCAAATTTTTTCAAATGTATTTCCGTGAGACTCATATAATATTTTTTTTAACACTAAATACAACTAAATGCATACTAAATACATACTTTAAAACGACAGCCGAATTATTAATTATTTATCGTGTTAAGAAATTTTTGCTAAGATTTTATATATGAGCCAGATGCAGTCATCAAAAGAGCCATATCTGGCTCGCGAGCCATAGATTGCCGACCCCTGCACTTGACGGTGGGGAAGAAGGCCTACATTACCCTTCACCAACTTTGTGCCACATTACTTGCTTCGCCTTGAGTGTCTGGGACTCCTAATCAACAACAAGGAGAGGAGGAATAAGTAAGTCAAGTTTATTTATATTACAGTACCATTATTATTTTTTTTCTTTGATTGGGTAAACAGCATTGGTACATACATACATACATACATATTTGATATGTTTAAATGCCATTATCTTACTGTGTGAGTGCTTACACACATGCATTAGGTTTTTTTTTTTTTACATTCTTCGAACGAATAGATGCTACAGACTAGTAGGTAATATAACTATAGGAATTAATCCATTAATTTATAAATTTAATTGTACTTCTGAATTATTATTATTTTTTTTTCGGATGGTTATTTATTTTTATTTGTATAATTTTGTGTTCACTTGTAATGTGCTAACATTCACATTTTATTTCAGGTTTTTTGGTTGTGACAACCATAAGGACACATTCCTGCAGATCCTTGTTGGCTTGGCAAGGAAGTTCCCAGAATTTGAGGTGGCACAGTGCTGTAATGGGCACAATGTAATCATCAAGATTCTCCCCGTCGTGGGCGGCAACCTTTTCAATGGTTTTGGCTCCAACTTGTGCAGGGACACAAACTCTGATGTTCACGCCAAGTTGCCCTCCAAACGCCAGGCCACCGGCGACTGTGTGAGGGATACTAGAAGCCATGCCTAAATGAAAAGGCAGAAGCTCCAGGGGCAGAAAAAATAGGTGATGGGGGAGATAATGACTGCGTCTTACAAGCCAGTGATTTGTGTCTCTCTTCAAGGGAGTTATACTTACTGCTACTGCAGACAGTGGTTTTTTTTTTTTCTGTGCAACAAAGATATTTCTTCCCCTGCAAGACAGTGACTTGTGCTTTTCTTCAAGGGAATTATACTTACTGCTACTACAGACAGTGTTTATTTTTCTGTGCAATAAAGATATTTCTTCCCCTGCAAGACAGTGACTTGTGCTTTTCTTCAAGGGAATTATACTTATTGCTACTGCAGATGGTGTTTTTTTTTCTGTGCAACAAAGATATTTCTCCCCCTGCAAGACAGTGACTTGTGTCTCTCTGGACGCAAGTACGCCAATTCTTTGAGAGTGAGGCCATCGTCAGGCGTGTCAACCTGGTGTGTCTTTCTCGATACACCTTGGAGGAGGTGGCAGAGGAGATGCAGACCGCCAGGGAGCAGCTGGTCATGGAGGACACTCGGGTGGTTCAGATATTGATTGGAGAGCTCTCTGGTGTAGTCTATGGTATTGCATATTAGCAGAGGTGGGCAATCGGATTCGGAAGTCCGATTATCCGATTAATCGGACTCGCATTTTCGAATCGGATAATCGAATCGGACTAACCCCCGCCAAACGAATCGGATAATCGCAATCGGACTGCCGAAAATTTAATGCGATTTGCGATTAATCCAGGTCGACGTCGTCTTTGTATTTTCGCAATAGCAGTTTCTTAATAAATTTTTCTATATTTTTCTCAAGTAAATATTTTTTCGCTTTATTGTATTCACACTTTAGTATTTTCTCTATAATATAATGCGCAAAATATCATGATTAATTATTAAATCATATAAATTATAATAAAAAGGTTATATTTTACAAGTATAAAGTTGGTATAATACGTGTTTAGTTCTGGTTTTTCGTACGCGTCTCATCGATTAAGTGACGCGCCGCACCAGTTTAGAGCCAGTCGTCGTGAGAGGAAGTGCTGCTGCTGCTGCTAGGGCAAAAAAGCATTAAATTCCCTTTAGAAACATTGAAAATAGCTTTAAAAACATTGAATCGCTTTTAAAAATATCGAATCGCTTTCAAAAACTTTAATCGAAATCGGATAATCGGATAATCGCTAATCGGACTTAAATTTTTTGGCAACCGAATCGGATAATCGAATCGGACTTGACGAGCTGGCGAATCGGTAATCGCTAATCGGACTTCAATTTTTTCGAATCGTGCCCACCTCTGCATATTAGTATGGACTACATTGGCTATGTATGTATGCGTTTTCAGTTTAAAATTCCAATATTCCTGGAAATTATTGCAAATATGGTGTTTTTATTGGTGTCTTAGGATTTAATAATTGTCACCCACCGATGACGTATGTTGACTAATTTGTTTTTGTTGCTCATAAACATATTCTTCACATCACTCTGAGGTGTTTGCTTTTTGTTTGAGGTTTCTATGATGATTTTAAGTATTTTATTCAAGTAAAACAAACAAAAAATCGCCTCAGAAACCATTTGCGAAAGACCCGATTTCGAGTGCACAGTCACGTATGGTGTATTCTATGGTATTGCATATTAATATAGACTACATGGGCTATGCATGTAAGTGTTTTCAGATTGAAATCTCAATATTCCTGGAAATTATTGCAAATTTTGTGTTTTTCTTGGTTTCTTAGGATTTAATAATTGTCGCCCACCGATGACGTATGTTGACTAATTTGTTTTTGTTGCTCATAAACATATTTTTTACATCACTCTGAAGTGTTTGCTTTTTATTTGAGGTTCCTATCTCAATTCTAAGTATTTTATTTGATTTTTGTAAAAATCTGCCGTAGGGCCTGTTTGCAAAAGGTCCGATTTCGATTGTCCAGTCAAGTATGGTGCAGTCTATGTATGTACTGTACCATTTCATATTTATATTGATATCGTCCGAACAATAGTTATGCAGATTTACTAAAATACCGATTATAAATATATTTTCTTGTTTCCCTTATTCGTCGGTTATGGAAGGAAGAAAACAGAGATTAGGTAATAAAAATCACCACAACCATCACCATCACATATTTACCAATTCCTAATGACTCTCCCACGCTAATAACCCTTATTAACAGAATCTAGGGAGCCAATTAGCAATGAGGTCAATTACCGTTGGTCAATAGAGGTGACAAGATGTGGTTGTGGTGTTCTTGGTCTTAGGTTGGGACTCCTAAGAGAGCGGCATGCATGGGGTTTGATCGGGGCGTCAGTGCAGTGGGTGTGGGTCTCGAGATTCGAAAAGTCAACAACGTTTGTACTTCTCTAGTGGGGTTCCCAGCGTACGTATTTTTTCACTTTCACTTCAAGTTGATGCAAAAGTTTCTCTTTTGGTACCAATTTGAAGTTTATAATCTATATAACAATTTTAGTCCGAATGTCAAGCACAAGACCCTAAATAAGGTTTCTGGGGTGGAAGCAAAAATATATATATTTTTGCTCCCACGGCAAATGTAAAATATGAAAAAAAATCGGTAACTTTTGATCCAATGGTCACATTTGAACATATAAGACATCAACGAATACGGAATCACAAGGGGCATCTTGAATTTTATTAGTTTCAAACATTAAAATTACTTTTTTTTTTCTTCAGATACAGGCACATTTACACACAAAAAAAACAACTGGACCACAGGTCCAGTAGCTCAAAGCTGTAGCCTATATATCATAAAATAAGAAAATTACTGTAACTTCTGATAGAATGGTCAGATTTAAATATATGAGACATCAATGGGTTCAGAATCACATGGGGCCACTTGTAATTTATTCCTTTTCAACATTAGAATGCTATTATCTCAGATGCAGGCACATTTATACAAAACATTGGACCACAGGTCTGGTAGCTCACAAGCGTACATTTGATAAAATAAAACAATTGTTGTAACTGCTTATTGAATTATTAGATTTAAACAAATGAGACATCATTATGGATTTAGAATCACAAGGGAAAACTTGTAGTTTTATTTGTTTAGAACATTAAAATGATACTTTGACAGATACAGTCACATTTGTAAAAAGAAAAAATAAGACCATGGATCTTATTGGTAATCAGGAGTGACTTCTTGGTTTAATGTGCAGTATCGTATCACTGGCTGATACGCAACGATGATACGATACGTGGATATGCAACAAGTGTGTACCCGCCTTAACAGAGGAGGCAGAGTGTAAAAATAGCGTAAAAATAGCGACCCGCTTGACGCACGTTACATCGAACACACAGTAAAACACCCAGATCCTTTAATGGTATGGGGCTCATTCATGGCCTTGGTGAGTTAGTTCTGTTACCAAAATACTTTTGACTAAAATGGTTCACTCTCAAGAGCATCATGCTTTTTTCGCCATAAGTATAGGAACCTCAGCCAGGGGATCCAAATACTTTTGACTAGTACTGTATATATATATATATATATATATATATATATATATATATATATATATATATATATATATATATATATACATATATATATATATATATATATATATATATATATATATATATATATATATATATACATATATATATATATATATATATATATATATATATATATATATATATATATATATATATATATATATATATATATATATTGTTACGGTCACACCGTAACGGACACGGTTCTTATGCCCTAGTGCCGGGTGTCCACTTATGAACAACCCAGTCACAACCACGTTACGGGCGTGTACGAACTGTAGTGCTGATGTTTATACGTCCTTTTAACCCAGCAAAGGACAAGGAAAATCGACTATCCCGTAGGACTAGTCACTCCGAGGACCACACGCCGGTGGCTGGACAATAGGCTTTAAACAAGAAGTGCCTGGTTAAGGAACCTATGCACTCTTAGCCTCCAAACACATCACCTACATCCACCCCGTTAACGTTAAGAGGTCGCCAGTTCTTTTAACCCTCCAAAGAACAAGGAATCTCCCAGTAGTAACCACCTTCTCCTCCTTACATTCTAAAGAGACTTACAGTGAGCACAAGATTACAGTGCCTAGACAAGGAGCTATCGCTCCAACCAGAATACCGCCCACAAGGTGTCTTTCCACCCACTTCTGGTTGAATAATAACTCCTCTCGACTCTAATAACACCCTGCAAAGTAGCCTCCTGCGAGGGGACTCCGTACAGTGCGTTATATGAGTCGTAATTAATTAACACTAAGACGGGATTACTCCTCGTCTGTGTTATCAAACAAGAGGTCCCAGATGACAGGCTCTCTCTCTCTCTCTCTCTCTCTCTCTCTCTCTCTCTCTCTCTCTCTCTCTCTCTCTCTCTCTCTCTCTCAATGAGGACAACGAAGACAACGCCGAAAAAAGCAAACAACGCCGACAAAGCAGACAACGCAGACAACGCCGACAACGCAGACAACGCCGAAAACGCAGACAACGCCGAAACTACTTCCCCGAGACTGAACAGTCTGACAAAACTCTAGGTGGAGCTCACCGCTAGCTAGGTGTTAATGATACTGTCACCACACTCGTCTCAGTGCTCTGGCTTGTAACCGTTTCCTCTACAGACAGGGCCCTGCTGTCTAGCTACACAAATATACCCCTTATCTAATAGGCCAAACAGATAACCCACTCCCTTAAATATGAGGAGGTTACAGGCAAAATAATGCCAATTTGTGGGGAGCTCAGAGCGCGAGATGTTCTTGGTGACGGCTAGCGGGTAACTGAATCTCTCACGGCATCTCAGCTCCCAGCTGCCCAGGCAGAGATGCCAAATCGCACCACCGGCGCGCCGTTTCTCACACACCGCGCCGCATCGACAAACATAGCCTAATAACTTCTCTTTCACAAAATCACCACAGGCCACAGAGACGACGCAGGACAACAACAAACTTACGAGAGGATGCAGAAAGGAATTGTCTACAAGATAGGATACCTTGCAACACAAAGAAGAAAGAAGGAAAGTTGGGAAAATTAGGAGAATGAGAAGACCCGAAATTCAAGTAAAAGCCTAACCAAAACTCGCTGGCAACTCTCTCTCTCTCTCACTCTCCCGCCACGCCTGGCTACGTGACCTTGAGATACACATCCCGCGCATTTCCTCTCTCTACCTCCACGTCTGATCTTGGCCACGTGATTTGCAAACAAAAGACGTAACACACAGACATGTCACGTAGACACGTCTCCAACACTTCCCGTTCTTTCTCGCCACATACTCTGCCTCCCCACTAACATAAAGAATGTAACTCTCTTCCATACCCAGCCGCACCCAGCTGACACAAAGTACACTCCCACGTATGTGGAAAGCACACACTATCCACAACACCCCTTATGCCTCTCCACTCCTTCTCCTCAGAGAAACTTCAATCTACGTCCACGGGGCCGGACTAACCTCTCCAGTCTACTGTCACTAGCCTAGCCTATACCGAGTGTCATAGCCTCAGCGTGGCCTTCTTCCTTACCAGCCCCTTAACATTCTTTCTTCTCCCTCTCAGGAAATCTTCACTCTTCTGCGGGGCTTGACTCCCATCTTCACCAGACGATGTTATGGTGACGGGCGGGGTCCGCAACAATATATATATATATATATATATATATATATATATATATATATATATATATATATATATATATATATATATATATATATATATGTGTGTGTGTGTGTGTGTGTATTCACTGTATTCACTGTCACAGTCTGCTGCTGGTCTCTCTCGAGATAGCCGGCCGTCCTCCTATGGAAAGAGCTCAGAGCTCATAGTGACCAATCATTGGGTTGGACCGAGACCACTCACACACAACACACCGGGACAACGAGGTCACAACCCCTCGACTTACATCCCGTACCTACTCACTGCTAGGTGAACAGAGGCTACACGTGAAAGGAGATTCGCCCAAATAATCTCCGTCCGCCCAGGGGATCGAACCCTGGCCCCTCGGTTGTGAGCCGAGTGCGCTAACCACTACGCTAGCGGACCGTGTGTGTGTGTGTGTGTGTGTGTGTGTGTGTGTGTGTGTGTGTGTGTGTGTGTGTGTGTGTGTGTGTGTGTGTGTGTGTGTGTAAATATAAAATTCTAAACATTCAAGAGTTTGAGAGAATGTGACTAAGCCCGCTATAGGCCCCTACATGCCTTTTGGGCCCTTAGGTGGCTGAGGCCCGTGGTATTTTGCCACTAAAGCCACCCTATTGTTACGCCTCTGAATAATCCCATGTTAATATAAGCTCGTACGATAATGGCTTATTGAACATTAAAAGATCAATTCAGATGTCACTTTCAAAGTTTTGAACAGCAAGAGTTGATCACTGATATGCTTTCGTGTCCAAACCAAAGCTATTTCTTGCATTTGCACTGGCAAAGAAAGGTGCACTTGAGTTTGGCTTTCATGCATTTGCAACGAGAGCATTGGTTTGTGCATGAGCACTTAACATTCAGATGGAAAATTTCTTTTGTAGGGGTCAAAAGAGTTCAAACTGGAATTAGCATATCATCTTCTTCTTTCCATCCATGATCCGTGGGGTTGTAGACATGTAGTATCATGGACAAATGCATTTGCCCATGACAACAGCCCATGGGCTGTTGTCAAGACACTGGCTTGGTACACACTTCTCATGACATGTAGATTCAGAGCGTCGCAAGTAGGGGGAATTCTCTCTACATCTCTAGTTTTATGAGAATACAACTTCATTCGGAGGCGATCAAAGTCATTTTCCTCTTTTAACTCGCTAGAGTAGAGCCTACAGACAAAGTTTGCCGCCACTTCTTTCAGTCGTTTTGATGTTTCAAATGGAGTGTCATGAATTGCTGCAAACTCTTCCATGACGGAGGGTAGTTCCTGCATCAGCATGAAACAATATCGCTTTCCTTTGAATTTGAAGGAAAATGTGCTGTCTGATCCAGTGAATGCATAAAAGAAAGCGAGAGCTATACAATGAGTTGGTCCCAAAATTGCGGCTATGTCATTGAAGGAAACTATTTTGGTTGCCTTTCCTGATCTGATAGAGCTTCAAATTGCTGCAGACGGATTACGTGCCTGGATGTGGTGGAAATTACTCAAAAGGATTACTACAACATCTGTGTCTTTTGTGTGCACCATTCCAATTGATGATGTTTCAAGGCCATGCAGAAGAGATGTATCAGGACACGTGTGTCTGCTTCCTCATGGTTACACAGTTGCATTGGTGAACTGCTTCTAACATGATTGACTTCGCTACCCGCAGTGATGTAAACATTTTTTTCAGCCGGGAACTGTTCTTCTGTGATCTTTCTGGCCAGATATAAGAACATAAGAACATAAGAAATTAGGAGACTGCAAGAGGCCATGCAGAAGAGATGTACCAGGACACGTGTGTCTGCTTCCTCATGGTTACACAGTTGCATTGGTGAACTGCTTCTAACATGATTGACTTCACTACCCGCAGTGATGTAAAAAAAAATTTCAGCCGGGAACTGTTCTTCTGTGATCTTTCTGGCCAGATATAAGAACATAAGAACATAAGAAATTAGGAGACTGCAAGAGGCCAGTTAATGACCTATACGAGGCAGTTCCTTGTCCCCCACCCTTGGAATAATCCAATATTTAGCCATCCCACATGTCATCCCTATCCTTACTCTCATCCAGCCGTCTTTTAAAGCTACCTATTGACTCAGCACTTACTAGGTGTCTATCCAGCCTATTCCAATCGTTCACGACTCTGTTTGTGAACCAATATCTACCTATGTCTGTCCTGAATCTAAGTTTTTCTAGCTTGTACCCATTTCCACGCGTCCTATCCTGGCTACTAAATTCTAAAACCTGATCAATGTTTCCCTTATTAATTCCTTTTACCCATTTGAAAACCTGAATCATATCCCCTCTTGCCCTCCTTCTCTCTAGAGAGTGGAGATTAAGACGTTTTAACCTATCTTTGTAGGGTAAATTTCTCAACCCCTGAATCATCTTGGTCATTCTTCTCTGAACTGCCTCCAAGGAGCCTATATCCTTCCTATAATAAGGGGACCAAAATTGAGCTGCATAATCTAGGTGGGGTCTAACTAGCGCTAAATACAACCTCAGAATGACCTCAGAACTCCTATTTGTCACACACCTACTAATAAATCCCAGTATCTTGTTGGCTCTATTTCTAGCTATAATACACTGTTCCCTGGGGCGCAAGTCACTGCTTATTTGAACTCCTAAATCCCTCACACTATATGACCTTCCTAAGGTAGTGTCATTTAATGTGTAGGCTACAGACCTATTTCCTTTACCTACGCTCATAATGCTACACTTGTTAACATTAAACTGCATCTGCCATTTCTCTGACCACTCATACAGCCTATTTAAGTCATCCTGCAGTATCCTAGCATCGTCTAAATTCTTTACCTGTCTTCCTATCTTTGTGTCATCGGCAAATTTACTGATATCACTATTTATTCCTGTCTCTAAGTCATTTATATAAATTATGAATAACAATGGTCCTAGTATTGATCCCTGTGGTACACCACTAGTGACATTTCCCCCATTCTGATTTCTTCCCATTAATTTGTACCCTCTGTTCCCTACCAATAAGCCATCCCCTAATCCATTCTAGTACCTTCCCATCTATGCCGTGAGCCTTAACTTTATTTAATAGTCTCCTATGGGGTACTCTGTCAAAGGCTTTACTGAAGTCCAGATAAACTATATCATACTCGTCCCCCTTATCTATTGTTTCAAATACTTTCCTATAGAAGGATAATAAATTTGTGAGGCATGACTTCCCCTTGCTAAAACCATGTTGACTATGTCTAATTAGCTTGTGTTCATCTAAATGTTTCCTAATTTCCCTTGCTATGATAGCTTCTAACATCTTGCCTACCACTAATTGGGCGGTAGTTACTACTTTCTGCCTTATCTCCTTTCTTGAATATAGGAACTACATTTGCCTGCCTCCATAGCCTAAGTACTACTCCTGTGTCTAATGATTCTCTAAAAATCATTGCAATAGGTTCAACGAGTTCTTCTCTACATTCCCTAAGAATCCTCGGAAAAATGTCGCCCGGCCCTGGAGATTTAGTCTTTTTAAGTCTATCTATTTCCTTGCTAACTACTTCCCTACTTATGTCTATTTCGCTTAATTTATCATCCTCTTGTCCCCTAAAGATCTGTACTGGCTCCAGTTCCCTACCCGACTCTTCTTGAGAAAATACAGACAAGAAGTATTTATTTAATTCCTTACTAATATCCTCACCATTTTCTATCAAGCTGCCATCCATTCCTTTAAGAGGTCCTATTCTTTCCTTTGTTTTAGCCTTGTACAACTGATAGAATCCCTTTGGATCCTGCTGGACATCTCTAGCTATCTTAACCTCATAATTCCTCTTTGCAGTCCTAATATCCTTTTTAACCTTCCTAGCTAGGTCATTATACTGCCCTACTACCTGTACTTCTCCCCTTTTAATTTTCCTATAGAGTCCCCTTTTTAATCCAATTTCCCTTCTAATGTTGCTATTCATCCATTTTGGATAATTTTTATTTGACCTAATCCTCCTCTTAGGTATATGCTGTTCCTGCCCTGTATGAATTTCCCTTACTATGTTATTATAATGCAATTCTACCTCAATGTTTTGATCCTCCTCTCTGCCTACTCCTATACCCTCCCAATTTATACCCTGGAAATAATGTCTGAGGCCCTGGTAATTTCCTTTTCTAAAATCTGGTACTAAAGCAGTGTTCTGTTCTACCTGCCTCTTTGCATTAATCTTGAATCTAATTTCGTGGTGGTCACTAACATCAAATCTCGCTCCTATCTCAACCTGACTTACCAAAGTTTCATTATTAGTTAAGACCAGATCTAAAATATTTCCCTGTCGTGTTGGTTCCCTTACAAGTTGTGTGAAAAAACCATCCTGGACGACATTTAAGAATTCCTCCGAGCACCCGTCTCCTGTCATACTATCCCAGTCTATTCTCCTATAATTAAAGTCCCCCATAATGCACACATTATTATACCTAGATGCCCTTGCAAGCTCCTGCATCAGAGGTGCACTAGCTGCTTCGCCTAAATCTGGAGGCCTATATATAATGCCTACAACTAACTTATTCCCTCCTATAATAATGTCAATCCATAATGACTCCGTATTCCTATCTGTTTTTATTGTGGTATTGACATAGCTATTTAATGTGTTTCTAACGTACAGTGCCACACCTCCCCCTCTCCTCCCTACTCTATCCCTGTGGAAAAAAGTGTACCCATCTATTCCTACTTCAGGTAAGAAATGTTTGCCTGCAATATCTACCCAAGTTTCTGTAATACCTATAATATCTAACTCTTCAACACATGCGATACCTCTAAGTGTGTCTATCTTATTTATTACACTTCTACTGTTTGTATAAAAGACACTTAGTTCATGCACCTCCCTCTCTTTACCCCGTCCTTTGTCTCTATTACCCTTACCTCTATTAATATTTAGTTTCCCTGACTGGACTGCCTAACAGCCCTCTCAAGACACTCACTAAGTTCTTGTACTCCCTTCCTACTAAAGTGTACACCATCCCTGGCATAGAGCTCCTGTCTCCCATAGAACCTGCTCCACTCATCCATAAAACCTACCCCATCCTCCCCACACATCCTCATCAACCTCTCGTTCAGGCCAAGGGCATGTGAGAGCCACCAGCCTCTAACCCTCTGTACAGGGAGCACTCCTGAGACTATACACCTCCTACCACTCTCTCTTATCTCCCTCAGAAGCTCCCTATACCTAAGCACTAGCTCCTCTGACCTTACCCTGCCTACATCGTTCACGCCCACGTGAACCACCACTAACGCCTCTTTCCCTGTCCCCTCCACAACCTTCTTGTATCTCTCTACCACGTCCTGTACTCCGGCCCCAGGAAGACAACACGTCATCCTCCTTGCCCTGTCGGCTTCACAGAAGGTCTCGTCTAAATACCTAATCCTAGAGTCACCCAGAACTAACACTTCCTGCGACCTTTCTAACCCTTCCCTGTCCTTCCTCACCTTCCCACCCTCCTTCCTCTCCTTCCCATCTAACTTCCTCTTCACTATCTTTGCCTTGGGTGTCCTGTCCCCTTCACCTGCTCCTACTTCTATCACCACCTCTTCCTCTTCCTGTGTAGCTAACAAGCCAAACTTGTTGCTACACTCTACCTGACTCAGGGGAGGAAATTCCACCTCACACAAGGGAGGGTTCACGCTCCCCTTCCCTCCCCTACCCACAATCCTCCAACTATTCCCCCCTTGTCTCTGACCTGAGTCACCTGACCTAACCTGACCTGAGTCTCGTGACCTGACGCTAGCTCCCTACCTTAGCTCTAATAACTGTTGTCTCGTCTGTGCCAACGAAACTTTCACCTCCTTAACCTCTTCCTCTAAGGCTACATTTCTAGCTAACACTTCACACAATTTACATCCACTTACCTTACATTGTCTCTCCATTCCACAAGAACCACACCTCACCATTCCACCCTCCATACCTGTAACCTCCTCGCCTATATTGAGTACTACGCCCTCAGCCATCTAAATACTTTTTCACAAAAATGTACACAAAACACAATAAAATACTTATGGTAAAAATATAGCCTGGTATCCCTTGTGTTGCCACACAAAAACACAATAAAATATCTGTAATGGATAATACAATCTGGTATCCCTTGTAGCACGAGCGAGTAGCAGCACGTCCTCCTCTCAGCAGGTCAGGCTCACACTACGAATATGAGAACAGTTCTTTCTTGTTTTCGGTATTTGCCAGAAATTTGGGCCAGTTACCTGTGACTTTTGTAGAACCAGATACTCGTGAGTACCAATTCCTCATTTTTCCCATGTAGCTCCTTTAATTATCAGTGGATGGTATTGGTCCCATACAATGTCTACCCTTGCCAATCGCTTCAAGTCATGGTGAACTCTTAGACAGAAAACCTATTCGAAATAGGCGTCAAAGGTTTTGCCATGTACAGCTGTACCAGGCAGGGAGTGAATCAATGCTCCACCATCAATGACGATGAAGTCATAAGCATCTGGTGCAATTAGCTCCTCATGGACAGATGCTTCCATGGTATTGATTAACAGGTGTGACTTCGTGCAAGAGTTGAATGATATCACATGACAACGCAGGTGGGTAGCCTATGAAGATTCATGACGAAAGAACTCCAAATTCCCGCCACGGCTGTCCAAAACAAGAAAACTTTGTCCATAGAGCTCTGCATCATCTCTGAAGTGTTTCACTCAACTTATTGGCGGTCTTTCTTGATGCTTTTATCTCATGGTACAGCAACAACGTATTCCGTTTGATTGGTGCTGTCAGAGGTGTTTTGTTTGAGCGAAACGCATGATCCTTAAAATTATCATACTGTTCTTATCCTAACGATTTGAAGTTGCTTAGAAGGGAGGCCAAGGGCACATTTGATTGATCATCTTGTTTTTTTGGGAGATACAATATTTGAATTTTGCATAAAAAACTAAGAAAAATGGCGGCCATTTTGGATTTTTACATATAATTCATGAATAATAAATTTTTGCATTTCTGTTAATTCTTAGCATATTGTTTAACAAAATATTACGATACAACTGTGCTTTAAGCCACTTTGAGAACAATTATGACTTGTGAAAAAATAAACATAATTCAGAATGTCCATTTTAGATTAGTCCACAGAAATCACACTATTGGTCTGCTGGCCTGACACTCGGACTAAAAATATTCTAAACACTCATATCATCAAGCTCAAACACAAAAACAAACTTTTGCATCAACTTGAACTAACTGGGTACTATGGCATCCCACTATTAAGGCAGACGGATTTTCACGTTTTCACCGCATTGAAATGTTGGACTCTTACCCGATATTACCAAGCTACCAGACAATATTAAGGAAAACTGAGCCTAGCATCGTGTTCGTTATACATTGTCGCATATTATGAGCATCAATTTATTACAGTAACATTACACCTGATGTAAAATAATTAAAGAAAAATTAAATAGTGCATAAACATTTTTTGTACATTTTTACTTAATCTCACTGTAACTCCCTTAGTTTTACTTGCATTGCATTTTCAATTACTGATTCAAAATTTGCACACTTTTTCAATCCTTATGGTATATAACAAGTACTGATAAATTAAATATTATGTGATTAAAATGGCTGATAAAATAGAAAATATTGCAAACTGGCAGGTGACGGGTGAGTGTTGACAGGAGAGATGCAGCCTCACCTCACATAAGAACATAAGAACATAAGAAATGAGGAGACTGCAAGAGGCCAGTTAATGACCTACACGAAGCAGTTCCTTGTCCCCCACCCTTGGAATAATCCAATATTTAGCCATCCCACCTGTCATCCCTATCCATACTCTCATCCAACCGTCTTTTAAAGCTACCTATTGACTCAGCACTTACTAGGTGTCTATCCAGCCTATTCCAATCGTTCACGACTCTGTTTGTGAACCAATATCTACCTATGTCTGTCCTGAATCTAAGTTTTTCTAGCTTGTACCCATTTCCACATATCCTATCCTGGCTACTAAATTCTAAAACCTGATCAATGTTTCCCTTATTAATTCCTTTTACCCATTTGAAAACCTGAATCATATCCCCTCTTGCCCTCCTTCTCTCTAGGGAGTGGAGATTAAGACGTTTTAACCTATTTTTCTAGGGTAAATTTCTCAGCCCCTGAATCATCTTAGTCATTCTTCTCTGAACTGCCTCCAAGGAGCCTATATCCTTCCTATAATAAGGGGACCAAAATTGAGCTGCATAATCTAGGTGGGGTCTGACTAACGCTAAATACAACCTCAGAATGACCTCAGAACTCCTATTTGTCACACACCTACTAATAAATCCCAGTATCTTGTTGGCCCTATTTCTAGCTATAATACATTGTTCCCTGGGGCGCAAGCCACTGCTTATTTGAACTCCTAAGTCCCTCACACTATATGACCTTCCTAAAGTAGTGTCATTTAATATGTAGTCTACAAATCTATTTCCTTTACCTACGCTCATAATACTACACTTGTTAACATTAAACTGCATCTGCCATTTCTCTGACTACTCGTGCAGCCTATTTAAGTCATCCTGCAATATCCTAGCATCGTCTAAATTCTTTACTTGTCTTCCTATCTTTGTGTCAACGGCAAATTTGAAACGTTTACATGTGTCGCCAAACTTCGTTTGTTTTCACGAACACGATTTTAAGGAGAAATGTCTTGGTTGGTGTTGCCACAATTTTCCTAATATATTTCAATCTTAATGCTTGTTTCTAGTTTTCTTTTATATTAAAAGCGACATATATTATATACATATTTTAAATTATAAGCACTGAAATTATCTCAAACATCTTAATTTCTTCAGATTTATTCGAAATAGATATCATGGTTTCTCCGTATATTTCGCACCGCTTCCATCCTTGACTCCACCTAAGGTAGAGGCCAACATCTCGCTATGTGATATAAATTCCCTTATATATTACAATCATTATGCTTGTTTGTGGATTTCTGTTATATTAAAAACAACATTAATAATGTAAATGTTATGTATTTCAACAACTGTCATGATCTGAAACAGCTTACTTTCATCTTATTTATTTGAAATGTATATCCTGCTGATTCTGTATTGAAAGTACAGCACTGACAACTGACGAGGGCCTCAGAGAGCGATTTGCGGGCGATGTTTTGTGTTCGGAACTGGATCTGTCTTCAGTGTCTAAATTTTCTTTGACTTACATATTTTTGTGCAATATACAAACATCTTATTTCTTACTTTAATTTGATGAAAATAATTGTAAACAATATGATATGCTTTTTACTTATTATTAGGAAAAAGGGAACAATTGTAAGTCGAAGCTACCTACAACCACAAAATGCATTGAAACATCAACACCCACACAGATTTCATTGTCACATCTTGTTATTTTCTATATTTCTCTAATATATTACAAGCTTTTTGCTTGTCTATGGCGTTCTTCTATATTAAAAACAATATATATAATATAAATCTTATGTAGACGATCAACTATAATGGTCTCAAACATCTTACTTTCCTCTGATTTATTTGAAATATATACCCAGATTCTTTCTCATGAAAACACACACATCCGCTTCGCTCCACCCACGTAGAGGGCCCACAGTTCGTTATTTTCAACACTTCCCTAATATATTTCAAGCTTTATGCTTGTTTTTGGTTAGCTTTTATATAAAAAACAACATATATATTATAAATCTTATTTATTTCTACAACTGTTATGGTCTTGAACGTCTTACTTTCCTCTTATTTAATCGAAATATTATCTCGCTCACTGTCTACACAGATGAAGTTATGAAGTTTGATGAGCTGCGATTCGTTACATGACAAGAGGCAAAACATTGTCGCAAACGCAGAAATTCGTATATTGAAAGTGTTTGCGATATGTTGGTCAGAATTTGCCTAGTCATTGCATCTTGGCAAGTGGTCTTGACATTACATGTAAACGCCTTTACTGATATCACTATTTATTCCTGTCTCTAAATCATTTATATAAATTATGAATAACAACGGTCCTTCTAGGTTCTTACTAGGTTTTTGTTTAGAGGTTTATGCCTCACAGCCATGGTGGACCACCGCTGCACCACTGTGGTGCCCAACCACAGCAGTTCCTCCCAGTAAACAGCTTAAGCATCACGGGCACGGGCGGGGGGGTGGGGACTCGATCTGCCGACCAAGCTGAATGCAAGGCCAGCGCGCTACCACTGTACTAGCCAGGAGGCTAGTACTGATCCCTGTGGTATCCCACTAGTGACATTACCCCATTCTGATTTCTTCCCATTGATCTGTACCCTCTGTTCCCTACCAGTAAGTCATCCCCTAATCCATTTTAGTACCTTCCCACCTATGCCGTGAGCCTTAACTTTACTTAATAGTCTCCTATGGGGTACTCTGTCAAAGGCTTTACTGAAGTCCAAATAAACTATATCATACTCGTCCCCCTTATCTATTGTTTCAAATAATTTCCTACAGAAGGATAATAAATTTGTGACGCATGACTTCCCCTTGCTAAAACCATGTTGACTATGTCTAATTAGCTTGTGTTCATCTAAATGTTTCCTAATTGCCCTTGCTATGATAGCTTCTAACATCTTGCCTACCACTGATGTTAAACACCTGCTATAAAACACATAAATTCGTTTCATAAATGGAAATAGGTTCACCCTTAACCCGTAAAGTACGGCTAAAAAAAACAGAAAATGGTTAACGAAAATGGTAAAACGAAATCAAAACTACATCGTCGCATTAGTTTCATAAATGTGCAACCGACGATGGTAGGCTCAGTTTTTCGTAATATTATCTGATAGCTTGGTAATATCGGGTAAGAGTATAACATTTCAATGCACTTAAAACGTGGAATCTGCCTATCTTTTAAACGTTGACTTCTCAAGACTCAGACCAGTATATTTCGGAGGCCGCGGTTTAGTTGTGGTGGATAGATTAGGCAGGAAACCATTATTATTGTAAATATATTCTTTGTATGTATGTATTATTGTAACTATATTTTAGTATGTATGTGAGTGAAATTCTCGGGTAACCCCATTCAGAGGTCTCGATTGCATCTGAAAAAATTCCTCATTGACACCAGAGTACGTTACAACAAACTAGTAGACTTGAAAGATGGCTATATTGTGTTCACAGAACTAAATGATGACACAGATACCCTACTCACAACAGTCACACAAGAAAAAACTGAAAACTGTTGATGGGTACGAGGTAGTCATTCCACGAGAACTGAGTGCCAGGTTGACCTTGGTATGAAAAAAAACTAAACAGAGATGTGTCGGAAAGTACCAAGAAAGAGATCAGGGAATAACTGGTCAAAGAGTACAAGTACAACATTCTCGAGATATTTCCAATGTCTACTCGCAACATCATCAAAGTGCGCTTTGCCGACTTCACTGAAGCTAGGAGAGTAGAAGACAAGGAGCTGTACGCGTATGGCATCTTCATCACTTCATATCAGATGGAATATGAGAGGTACACATCGGCACAGCAATGTATGAAGTGTAACATGTATAACAACCACATGAATAAGGACTGCACACACCAGGGCGTCATATGTTTTGAATGTGCATCTGACCAGCAGTCAACACACCTACCGGACATGTCAAAGCACTACCAATAAGTGTGCTATATGCAGAGGGCAGTGATCCGTCAGCAGAACTAATTTGGAGCAACCCAGCAGGAAAAGTTGTGCCATACGAAGGCACCATACGAAGGCCACCACGAGGGCCTCTCCCTCAATGGGTGCGTATCCCGCCTCCGCCGTGGTGAGGTGACGGCTGCCACAGAGCGCCAGGCGCCACTCTCTGCAACAGAACGGTGCTTCCGCAGACACACAGAACTTGTGACAGAAGCAGTACTGCTAGAGGACGACAAACCCGACCCCCTCCTTGCTCCACTCGGTGATGGCAACAGTAGGTCTGGTTCGATCATAGTATGCCAGCTCGTCATTGGTCTGCTGCCAGATTTTTTCTTGGCCTGTCCCAATTTCAGCCGGAATTGCTCATCCCAGTAGAACTTTGTCCCCGTAGGCTTCTTAAGGAGATCTCTGAAGGGCGTCATGACTGGGACAGTGGCCGGGAATAAGAGCATAAGAACATAAAAAATGGGGAGACTGCAAGAGGCCAGTTAATGACCTACACGAGGCAGCTCCTTGTCACCCCCCCTTGGAATAATCCAATATTTAGCCATCATATCTATCATCCCTATCCATACTCTGATCCAATCGTCTTTTAAAGCTACCTATTGACTCAGCACTTACTACGTATCTACCCAGCTTATTCCAGTCGTTCACCACTTTGTTAGTGAACCAATATCTACCTATGTCTGACCTGAATCTAAGTTTTTCTAGCTTGTACCCATTTCTACGTGTCCTATCCTGACTACTAAATTCTAAAACCTGATCAATGTTTCCCTTATTAATTCCCTTTAACCATTTGAAAACCTCAATCATATCCCCTCTTGCCCTCCTTCTCTCTAGGGAGTGGAGATTAAGACGTTTTAACCTATCTTTGTAGGGTAAATTTCTCAGCCCCTGAATCATCTTGGTCATTCTTCTCTGGACTGCCTCCAAGAAGTCTATATCCTTTCTGTAATAAGGGGACCAAAATTAAGCTGCATAATCTAGGTAGGGTCTAACTAGCGCTAATTACAACCTGAGAATGACCTCAGAACTCCTATTTGTCACACACCTACTAATAAATTCAAGCATCTTGTTGGCCCTATTTCTAGCTATAATACACTGTTCCCTGGGGCGCAAGTCACTGCTTATTTGAACTCCAAAGTCCCTCACACTATATGACCTTCCTAAGGTATTGATATTTAATGTGTAGTCTACAGGCCTATTACCTTTACCTACACTCATAATGGTAACAGTTGGTTTATAAATCCAAACCAGGACTTCACATCAGTATTTGTGGGCTGTGTTGGTCTGGCATAGTCCTTGATGGCTGTTGATATATCCTCTGTCGGCCTATATTCCTCCTAGGTGGAAGCCCACAAATTTTACTTCCTGAATTTCTCGGGTTTGAGGGTGATACCTTTGTAGTGGAGGATATGTCGGCTAAATAAGGGTTAGAACAACACTGGCCTTTGGTTTTTGTAGTTTATTGATGCAGAGTTGGTTGGTTGCTGTACATTGGAGAGAGATGGGGAGTGATGTGTGAGGGAAGCCACGAGGCTTGGCTTTCCCACCGTGAGCTGTGGTGTGAGCTAGTGGTAGGCTCGTGGTGGACTGACTGACTGAGTGTGTGTGTGTGTGTGTGTGTGTGTGTGTGTTGTTGTTTAATGTTTATTGATACCAAAATATAAACAGATACAATAAAAATACATATGAAAATTTACAATAAAAAGAAACATACATAACAACAATAACTAAAAAGGTATACAAAGCAGCTTTACAGAGAGCCGCCCGTGGCTAGAGGTGTCTTGTTAGCAGGTTGGGAGGGCGTTGTCCACCGCGTTGTCGTCTTCCTCCATTTCGTCATAACTATACCATTCAGTGGTGAAGTCGTGTCCAGGGAAGTGCGGCATGGTCGTAAGTGGCCTGGCAACAGGGAGGAGCTCAGGAAGGTGCTTGTGTGCTCGAAGCGCTCGCTGCGCTACATTTAGCGCTGGCTCGTGCGAGCACCACTCCTGCTTGGCCCACTGCTCTTGCTCGTACAGGTGGGCAAACTCAGTCAGGAGGCGGACCAAGTCCGTCTCACCGAGAGTGAACCAGGAGGTCTTCTCCTTCTGTGTGACGGCCGTGCGGGTGGGAGTCACCTGGGGGCGCGGCACATCAGTGGCAGGCGTCGTCTTCACGGGGGGTCGGCTGGGCTCCCCCTCCTGGGGGAGTGGTGGTTCTGGCCAGGGTGTCTTCCTCCTTGTCCGTCTTCTTCTGCAGCGCCGCTGCTTCCCAGGCGTCGGCTGACTCCTGGAAGGGGGAGGCGGTGCAGGTGGTGGTGGCAGGCGGGGTTGAGCAGCCTCGCTTCGCCGTGGTGGTTCCTCGGTGACCCGTTGAAGCCGCAGGGGTCTATCTGTAATCCTTTGGAGTCTGGCAGGACAGCGGCGGTTCCAGGCGTGGTGCCTGTCACCACAGTTGGGACAGCGCGGGGAGGGCCTCTCACCGTCACCGCAAAGGCGCCGGATGCAGTCCCTCGAGGCGTGGTCTCCACTGCAGACTCCACACAGGTCCTTCTCCCAGCTGCACTGGCGTTGGTAGTGACCAAACGCCTGGCACCGGAAGCAGCGGACGGGCTCAGGAATGAACTTCCTGCAGTCAAACCTCCCGAAGCAGCCGAGATCGAGCGAGGCGGGGACAGGTCTCCGCAGCGTCAGCAGAACTTGGCGGGTAGGGAGGCGACGTCCATGTCTGGCATTGTGGGTGCACCGCTCAGCTGTTAAAACAGCAGGGTGCTCCTTCATCGGGTCCAAGGACAGGGCGGTGGGGTAACCCTGGAGGATACACTTGCGCGTGACCTCCCTCGGCAGCAGGACGATGCCTCGCGGCTGTCCGGCTGCTACCTCCTGCAGTGTGGCGGCATGGCCCCAGTCCGTTCCTCGGATGAAAAAGTCTCCCGTGCGGAAAAACTTCCACCCGGAGAAGGATCTTAAGCTCGTCCTCCAGCCACATGACAACTGAGTACGGGCTGTCTTCTTTGTGCTCGGCAATCCTCCAAAACATTGGAGTGCCGTGAGCAGCAGGGGTTTCAGGGGCATCCCGCCTCCTCTGACGTTTCCTCCGTACAGGGAGGAAGCCGTCATCGTCAGCGGAAGACTCAGGAGGTCTCTTAGGAGTGGCCATGGCGGGAGTAATCTCGACCGCAAGGTCCAGTGAGAGAGCGGGGAGGAGATCTGCTCTCTGCGGCAGCTGGGTGAACGCTGGTGTGTGTGGCTGCTTATATTGGCCTCGCGGTCACAGGTGAGGCGAGGTCAAGGAGTTAATCTCTGCCCCGGCCGTGATCCCTTGGGAGGCAATTATAGACTCAGCTGCTGGGTGTGTTGGAATGTCTGGAATGTATGTAGGAGTGTCGCTGCTACACCTTTCTTGGCACGAAATTCTAGGAAATCGTATGTGTGCCAGAAGGCTCCCTCGATACTTGAGTCATATAGGAGGGTGTCATCAACACACCTGTGCTTGTGAGGGAAGTGAGTCACGGCATCATTGAACCTTTTGGTCAGAGCCGGATTAAGCTTACAGTGGGCCCTACTCCACCCACAGTTTTGGGCCACCCTGCCCAGAGGCGTAATTAGGTGGGTGGGTGACGAGCTGAGCAAGCCCAATTGCAACTGGTGTAAGCCCTCCCTCATAGCTGCAGGACAATTTTTTTTATATTTATGAACTTTTTGGTACATTTTGAGGCCTATTGAAAGACCACAAGATACATTATAAGCCCAGTATTCTATCCTGGAGGATCACACACTTTCATTCATTAATTTGCTGTGAGATGGGTATTAAGATTCAGGAACATATATGTGAGGCAGCTGATCCTTTGTGATATGAGCCCAGAGCCCCACTGCTATTCTTTCCTTTCACATAATCATTAGGCTATCTATAGTGGCATAGAGCAGTTGAATTTAGTACATGATTGGATTAATTTATCCAGCATTCGACAACTGGATATTAATCAAAATCATGTGCAGAATTTATAACTTTCTTGGTGGTGTAAATGGTAAGGTGTTGGTGTTTTGTATGTCACAGTATTGTGAACGTCCTAGATATCAGAATTAATTAATGATACGATATATTTATACAGATTTTCATCATCTTTGTTATTCTCTATTATTATTATTTTTGTTATCATTATCATTTATATTATTATTATTCTCAGAATGTTTTAACCAACGGTCCAACGAAGCGTACTGATATGCTTAAAGCTACATGCAGCTACAGGCATTTCCGGGGTTCCCATAATGTGGGGCCCATTATGGGTCGGGTCTATCAGGTTTCCTTACAGTTTCTTATAGTAGATCCTCTGGAAAAAAGTCAAACTAGGCCTGTGGATTCAGCTCAGTACCAGAACCCGCACTGCTGCTAGTGTCCGCGTAACAACACTAATATTCTGAATTGACGCTATGTAATCATTTCGAGTCCCGCGACGGGAAGGCAGAATTAAGCCCAGAAAGGAAAATATCGCATAGGGTAGAGAAACAAGAAATTATTTTTTTTTTTCTGGGCCCCTCAGTGCTTGGGGCCCTGCGCCATAGCATACTTGGCGTATAAGTTAATCCGGCCCTCCTTTTGGTCTGGGTATCGGTTGGTGAACAGTGCCCCATGAGCGTGCGGCAGTACTGGTGTAATGAATGACGTCAGATTCCTGCTTTCCTCTTCTAGATCGACCTGATAAAACCCCTAGTGAGCGTCCGTCACAGTTTTGAAGGAGTGAAGGAGTCACTGACGTCATCAGCGGTGACATCAGCCGATTCAGCTCCCACCACTGCACTTTCCCTCCCAACCTTTGCCACATTTTTCTGTGCTATCTCAAAGGAGGAACAGAAGCCTCGTAGGCTGTCTATATCCTTAAAGGAGTCACACTGGCGGAACACTTTTTGCTTAAAGGCGAGGTAATGCTGGCCCACAATCACTTTCCGCACGAGCATGTACTCCGATAAGTTGCCACGGTACATGGGGAACTGGAAGACACAATCCACACCCTCCTGGGCACACCGAGTCATATACACACCCACTGATTGACCAGGGGCCTGGCACGCACTGAATAAGTCAGACCACCTCACCATTGGGTTCGCTTCCTGTAGCACAAGCTTCCCGATGGCGTCCAGTGCTTCCTGGGGCTCCATAGCCTCCCACTGCCCTGTGTTGAACCTCGCCTCTAATGCACACTGTAGGTCAGAGACACAGTAGACGGATGTGTAGCACGGCCTCCTCGTCAGGCCATCCAGGCTCCAGCCAGATACAACCAGGCCTCCACTGAGCGACACCATGTCCTGAATTCTGCGGCTGTCATCTTCATTTCACACTTCACACTTCACAGGGGTGGTTCCAGTGTGTGGTCTGTTGCCGTGAGGCCGCCGCCGGCATGGTGATGACTGGGCGCCGTGTTGCCTCCCTGACCCTGCTCTCCCTGGTTGTGGCGACTCCTGGGCGGCGTGATAATGGCATTGTAGACGTAGGTGTATGAGTGAGTTCCCTCACTGAGCTATGAAAGATATAAGGTAAAGGCGGCAGATCCTTTGAATGTACAGTAACTCCTCTATGCCTATCAAAGATCCTTGATGCATATGGTGGTAAGGCGAGAACTCCCTCCCAGCGCGGCAAAGGGAAAGGCCTGCGAGGCAGAGTTGCCAAGTAGTGCCCCTATCCTACATGTACAGTCTTAGGCCGGCCACACACGTGCAGTTTTAAGTGACAGTTATGACTGTTCAGTTATAACTGACACAGTTTAAACTGACGTCAGTTAAAAATGAAATGCACACACACACACAGTTCAATCCCTCAGTTTTTACCATGGATTCCGAGGAGTACGATCTTGCCGCTCTCGGTGTATTCTTTGTAATGCTACAAACAAATAGAAAAAAGAAAACTAAAAAGCGTAAACAGTGGTGCAAAAAGTGGTTACTAAGGCGAAATCAATGTTCTGATATTAAATTATTAAAGGAATTAAGTGAAGAACCAATTGATTTTCTCAATTATTTGCGCATGACTGAAACAGTGTACCAAAAGTTGCACCAGGCTCAAGTTCCTCCAACTTCTTTACTAATTTGCTATAGGCAACATCTTTCTTTGTGCGGTCATGATATTCTTCACTTTTAACTTGCCACAGGCAAGGTTCAGATCGATAGAGTTCAATGAATTCAACAATCACTTGGTTTTGTTTACGTGCCATCTCAACAAACTGCACTCACCGCTACCACCTGTAGAAATGAGAAGTTGAGAACTGTACAGTTACGAATCCCCACACACGCTCAGTTCAGTTACTCCTTTCAGTTAAAAATATGGAACATTGTATTTGTCTCAGTTTAACTGTACAGTTTTGTTGAACTGACGAAATGAGCAACTGAGATACCCACACACGTGCAGTTTTAACTGACAGTTATAACTGAACAGTTATAACTGTCCGTTAAAACTGCACGTGTGTGGCCGGCTTTAAAGATGTCTAGAAATGTTTAAATATTTTGTACTGTAGTTTTACATGTATACAGGATACTTTACTTACAAAGTAAGTAAGTACGTGGTTTAATAACTATTGCTATGAAGCCCGTAGTCCCTCCCTTCATCCGGAACTGCTCACTGCTATTAGTGCTGTAGTGTATTAGCGGGGGCCAGGGGCAGCGAGGTTGGAGTTAAAAGCCGAGCCACGCCGACTCCACGTGAGACCACTGAAGCTCACTCAGCTTTCGCCTCGACCAGTAGACAGTAGTGGCCTTGCTAACCTGCGCTTCGGGAATAAGGTAAAGTTTATTTTGGTTTAAACAAAGTTGTATTATTTGTCAATGTAGGCTAAGGGTTGGCCTGAATGCACAACGTATAAGGTTCCACTGTACCACATGCCTGGCTGTAATGCACCATTCCCAGTCTGAATGCACCATCCTTTATGGTCCCAATGCACCGACCTAAGACCAGTTGATATTTTACATTTTAGCTCCTATAACTACTTGTTTACTAATAGTTTAGGAACTGTTTATAAAGAACAGCTTGTTTCCACAGTCTCAACTGACACAATAGACCTAACTGGCTATTTAATGGTAGTGTATTTACCAGTAGTTTAGGCGAACTCTCGACAGTATCAACATAATGCCTTCAGTCTGTCACAATTCTGGGAGTACAGAGAAGACAACTCCAAGCCTTCAAGCCATTTATAATGGATACCGTAAGACCTAAGGACTGGATTCACTTTCCATGTGTAGTGTGTGAAGGAGACGTAACACCACGTCAGGAAGCCATGCAATGTGATAGCTGCAATGCATGGGAGCACAGAACTTGTAACTGGTATGAAATACATTTTTTTTTTAAAATGATACAGGAATAAGTAATAACACCTCACCTCACCTTCCCCACCCTTCCTTCCCATTGCTTTCAATTAAATGGAGCTTGTACTGTATTAACGGGTAATAACTAACTTTGGGTAATAGACTTCAATCTGAGAAGGCTTACAATGTGCCGCAAAACCAAAAAAAAAATCGTAAAAAAAAAAAAAAAAAATTATTCACAGCATCTTCATATTTCTTATAAATATAAATTTTGAACGGGCTTTGTGGAGTGCTCTTCATAAGTCTCTACCGGATGTTCCTGTGTTTGGGTACTGGTTTCACTGGGCACAAGCTGTGTACAACAGAATTAAGGAATATGGATTACACTCAGCATACATTCACCAACTTCCTATCTGTAATTACATACGAGATTTGATGACTGCCCAACCTTCCAGCCTCTCATATCAATAATGCTTTTAACCAGCTGAAAGACAGATGCCCTCAGGTTCAGACTGCTCAAGCACTGAAGCTCCATAAACTCCTCAACTATGCCTCGAAAAGACGTGGATAACCAGCGCATCACGTCCACCTTCTACCTGGTCAACATACAAGAGAGCAGTGAGGACGAATAATGAAGTTGAGGGTTCGCACCATTGTCTAAATCACAACTCACCCACTAAAAGGATGAACCTCTACCTACTTATAAATACACTTTATGATGAGACAAAGTTGCTCCCTCTACAAGAAAGGCTTATCACACAGAAGAAAATATGTAGGATCCAGAGTAAGAAAATCCAATCTAAGCAGCAAAAGCTTGAGCAACTGTGGACAGATTATGAAAACCATGACATTATTACATCCGAGTACCTGAGGGAATGCAGCGAATCAGCAGACCATGGAGAAGATTAAGTATCCTACTGTGCACCAGTAACTTATAATCAACATTGTTAATTAAAAATCCCACTTAACTGACGGTATTCAAACTTGGATATGACAGTTGTACATTTTAACTTTTTATCAATGATCTTCCAGACACCAATTTCTACTCTTTTTTTTTTTATTGTGTAACAGGACAGTGTAGCATTTTAAAATCGTAATGAAGAATAATAAAGACTTGTATGTATTAATTCACGTGTGCATTCAAACTAGGCTGGTGGTGCATTTGGTCTGGTGCATTCAGACTACAAAGTTGGTGCATTCAGACTCGGCAGTTGGTGTATTCAGACTATAAAGTTGGTGCATTCAGACTACAAAGTAGGTGTATTCAGACTCGGCAGTTGGTGCATTCAGACTACAAAGTAGGTGCATTCAGACTACAAAGTTGGTGCATTCAGACTACAAAGTTGGTGCATTCAGACTACAAAGTTGGTGCATTCAGACTCGGCAGTTGGTGCATTCAGACTATAAAGTTGGTGCATTCAGATTACAAAGTTGGTGCATTCAGACTCGGCAGTTGGTGCATTCAGACTCGGCAGTTGGTGCATTCAGACTCGGCAGTTGGTGCATTCAGACTATAAAGTTGGTGCATTCAGACTACAAAGTTGGTGGATTCAGACTACAAAGTTGGTGGATTCAGACTACAAAGTTGGTGGATTCAGACTACAAAGTAGGTACATTCAGACTACAAAGTTGGTGCATTCAGACTACAAAGTTGGTGCATTCAGACTACAAAGTTAGTGGATTCAGACTACAAAGTTGGTGGATTCAGACTACAAAGTTGGTGGATTCAGACTACAAAGTTGGTGGATTCAAACTAGGCTGATGGTGCATTCAGACTACAAAGTTGGTGCATTCAGACTACAAAGTTGGTGCATTCAGACTACAAAGTTGGTGCATTCAGACTACAAAGTTGGTGGATTCAGACTACAAAGTTGGTAGATTCAGACTACAAAGTTGGTGGATTCAGACTACAAAGTTGATGGATTCAGACTACAAAGTTGGTGGATTCAGACTAGGCTGATGATGCATTCAGACTACAAAGTTGGTGCATTCAGACTACAAAGTTGGTGCATTCAGACTACAAAGTTGGTGCATTCAGACTACAAAGTTGGTGCATTCAGACTACAAAGTTAGTGGATTCAGACTACAAAGTTGGTAGATTCAGACTACAAAGTTGGTAGATTCAGACTACAAAGTTGGTAGATTCAGACTACAAAGTTGGTGGATTCAGACCAGGCTGATGGTGCATTCAGACTACAAAGTTGGTGGATTCAGACTACAAAGTTGGTAGATTCAGACTACAAAGTTGGTGGATTCAGACTACAAAGTTGGTGAATTCAGACTAGGCTGATGGTGCATTCAGACTACAAAGTTGGTAGATTCAGACTACAAAGTTGGTAGATTCAGACTACAAAGTTGATGGATTCAGACTACAAAGTTGGTGGATTCAGACTAGGCTGATGGTGCATTCAGACTACAAAGTTGGTGCATTCAGACTACAAAGTTGGTGCATTCAGACTACAAAGTTGGTGCATTCAGACTACAAAGTTGGTGCATTCAGACTACAAAGTTAGTGGATTCAGACTACAAAATTGGTAGATTCAGACTACAAAGTTGGTGGATTCAGACTACAAAGTTGATGGATTCAGACTACAAAGTTGGTGGATTCAGACTAGGCTGATGATGCATTCAGACTACAAAGTTGGTGCATTCAGACTACAAAGTTAGTGGATTCAGACTACAAAGTTGGTGGATTCAGACTACAAAGTTGGTGGATTCAGACTACAAAGTTGATGGATTCAGACTACAAAGTTGATAGATTCAGACTACAAAGTTGGTGGATTCAGACTACAAAGTTGATGGATTCAGACTACAAAGTTGATGGATTCAGACTACAAAGTTGGTGGATTCAGACTACAAAGTTGATGCATTCAGACTACAAAGTTGGTGCATTCAGACTACAAAGTTAGTGGATTCAGACTACAAAGTTGGTGGATTCAGACTACAAAGTTGGTGGATTCATACTACAAAGTTGGTGCATTCATACTACAAAGTTGGTGCATTCAGACTACAAAGTTGGTGCATTCAGACTACAAAGTTGGTGCATTCAGACTACAAAGTTGGTGCATTCAGACTAGGTTGATGGTGCATTCGGTCTGGTGCATTCAGGAGATTGTGCATTACGTCCATTTAGCCTATGGCCATGTGTATATTTTATTCAGGTCTTCTTGTAGTGTTATCAGATCTTCTTGACCTTTTATTCCTCTGAAGATTCGAGTGACGTCTGCAAAGGAGAGGAGTGGACTCGCTATGTTTGTATTTGTCATTTATCGTGACTAGGAAGAGCACTGGACCCAGGACACTTCCTTGTGGTATTCCACTTAAGACTGTCTCTACGTTGGATGCAGTCCCATCCACATAAGTCACTGGGTTCTGTTAGTCTGGAAGGTTTGAATCCAGTTTCCAACTTTGCCTGTGATGCCTAAGTTTTTCAATTTACGGATCAGAATTCCGTGATCCACTTTATCGTAGGCTTTCGCAAAGTCCAAGTACACTGCATCTACTGTTTGTTCTTTCCCATTGAATTTAGGATGGAGTTGTGGAAGTCAATAAGTTTTGTCAGGCAGGATCTTTTGCCTCTAAACCCATGCTGGAAGTCATTGAGTAGGTTGTTGGATTCCAGGTGATGTATTATGTGCTCCTTTATGATTTTTTCAAATACCTTAATTATATTGGAAGTGAAAGCAATAGGTCTATAATTCTTAGCCTCCGATCGACTACCTCCTTTATATATTGGTGTTATGTTGGCCTTCTTGAATACTGATGGTATTTCACCTTTCTCCATCAATTTTTTCTAGAGTATGCAGAGAGGCATAGTTAATGCTGCCTTACACTCCTTTAGTATCTTGGACCTGATGCAATCGGGTCCAGGTGCTGCAGATGATTTCAACTTAGTAATGGCCATATCTATGTCCTGCTCCTCTACTGCTATATTACGGAGGGTGGATGGAGGTTCATAATTTGGTTCAGTATATTACACGGGAGCAGGTGAAGGAGTGCTCCATGCCATAACGTACTATGCCTGGAGAATGTCTGCCATTTCCTGAGGTAGAGTAGTGGTGGAGCAGCCATCAAGGGTGATTAATGGTCCTATTCTGTTGCCTGAAATGGCTTTCTTTTTCGCATAACTAAAAAAGAATTTACTGTTATTTTTTATGGCATCAATAACCTTTCTTTCTTCTTCAACTTGTTATTTTTCATGTGATAACTTTATTTTCTGTTCTATGCTCAAAATTTCCTTGGAAGCATTGTTATGGGTGCGTTGGCTAACGTGTGGATTTATTTCTTTTGGCCAGCTTAGTCCTTCTCATTAGGGATTTTCTATATCTGTGTTCTTTGGAGATTCTTTCCCTTCCAGTTCTTAGATTTACTTTCCTAGGAGAATGAGAGTATAATGCTTCACTTAAATGTTTGTTTATCTTGGACCAGCACTCGTTCGTGTTACAGTTTCCTAATTCTTCTCTCCATTGTACTTGGTTCAGCATTTCCTTCACCTTCTCCCAGTTTGTCTTGTTTAGGTTTATGTCAGAATATGGTAAGTGTTGGTGTGCGTGGTGTTTTGGTGTCCTAGTTGTAATGTTAGTTGTAATTTGGATAATGTTGTGGTCACTGTACAGTTGGGGTAATTTGGATGTTGTTTATTATGTTGGTGTCATTAGTGAGAATGAGGTCCAGGATGCTGTCCTTCCTTGTACTTGATTGAATTTGTTGTGAGAGCAGCAGCTTGTTCATGAAGTGAGCAAGTAGTTTTCCTTTCCTTGTATTCATTCCTTCTCGCATAGAACCATGTTCGCTCCAAGTGCAATGTGGTAGATTGAAATCCTCCATAATAATAGTCTCCCTAGTATGGTCTGCTATTTGAGGACAAGCAGATATCTTTTCCAGGGAATCTTTCATCTCCTGAGGTGTGCTGTCTGGGGCGAAGTATACATTTACCATGTTCATTGTTCGATTGTTGATGATGGCTTCAATGACAATACTTTCACATGCACTATTGGAGTGACTCAGGAGGGTTTTACTCGGTATGGATTCAGGGACGTAGATTATGACTCCTCCATGTGTGTGGGCTTCCCTATCTGTTATGTGATTGTTGTGCTCCTTTATTTTGATCTCAGACTCCATGACTGATGCTGTGAGGTGTGTCTCTGATAAGGCAATAATGGTTGGTGTTTCAGCAGCTATGGAGTCTAGGTATGGTATTTTGCAGTGATTAGAGTTAGAGTCTAGGCCTTGTCAATGTATTAGCTTCTAGGGGTTGTATTCATTCATTCATATCCAGGTACATATCCAAAAGTACAGGTAGTGGGGAAGTATAATGACCTAGCTAGGAAAGTTAAAAAGGATATTAGGACTGCAGAGGAATTATGAGGCTAGGATAGCTAGGGATGCCCAGAAGGATCCAAAGGGATTCTATCAGCTGTACAAGACTAAAACAAAGGAAAGAATAGGACCTCTTAAAGGAATTGATGGCAGCTTGATAGAAAATGGTGAGGAAATTAATAAGGAATTAAATAAATACTTCTTGACCGTATTTTCTCAGAAAGAGTCAGATAGGGAACTGGAGCCAGTACAGATCTTCAGGGGACAAGAGGTAGATAAATTAAGTGACATAGTCATACGTAGGGAAGTATTTAGCAAGAAAATAGATTGACTTAAAAAGACAAAATCTCCAGGGCCGGACGACATTTTTCCGAGGATTCTTAGGGAATGTAGAGAAGAACCCGTTGAACCCATTGCGATGATTTTTATAAAATCCCTAGACACAGGAGTAGTTCCCAGGTTATGGAGGCAGGCAAATGAAGTTCCTATATTCAAGAAAGGAGATAAGGCAGAAAGTAGTAACAATCGCCCAATCAGTTTAATATCAGTGGTAGGCAAGATGTTAGAAGCTATCATAGCAAGGGCAATTAGAAAACATTTAGATAAACACAAGCTAATTAGACATAGTCAACATGGTTTTAGCAAGGGGAAGTCATGCCTCACAAATTTATTATCCTTCTATAGGGAAGTATTTGAAACCATAGATAAGGGGGACGAGTATGATATAGTTTATTTGGACTTCAGTAAAGCTTTTGACAGAGTACCCCATAGGAAACTGTTAAGTAAAGTTAAGGCTCATGGCATAGGTGGGAAGGTATTAGAGTAGATTAGAGAATGGCTTACTAGTAGGAAACAGAGGGTACAAATTAATGGGAATAAATCAGAATGGGGTAATGTCACTAGTGGATCAATACTAAGACCGTTGTTATTCATACTCTATATAAATGACTTGGAGACAGGAATAAACTGATATCAGTAAATTTGCCGATGACACAAAGATAGGAAGACAGATAAGGAATTTAGATGATGCTAGGATGCTGCAGGATGACTTAAATAGGCTGTACGAGTGGTCAGGGAAATGGCAGATGCAGTTTAATGTTAACAAGTGTAGCATTATGAGCGTAGGTAAAGGTAATAGGTCTGTAGACTACACATTAAATGATGATACGTTAGGAAGGCCATATAGTGTGAGGGACTTAGGAGTTCAAATAAGCAGTGACGTGCCCCAGGGAACGGTGTATTATAGCTAGAAATAGAGCCAACAGGATACTGAGATTTATTAGTAGGTGTGTGACAAATAGGAGTTCTGAGGTCATTCTAAAGTTGTATTTAGCGGTAGTTAGATCCCACCTAGATTATGCAGCTCAATTTGGTCCCTTTATGATAGGAAGGATATAGGCTGCTTGGAGGCAGTCCAGAGAAGAATGACCAAGATGATTCAGGGGCTGAGAAATTTACCCTACAAAGATAGATTAAAACGTCTTAATCTCTACTCCCTAGAAAAAAGTAAGGCAAGAGGGGATATGATTGAAGTTTTCAAATGGATAAAAAGAATTAATAAGGGAAACATTGATCAGGTTTTAGAATTTAGTAGTCAGAATAGGACACGTGGAAATGGGTACAAAGTAGAAAACTTAAATTCAGGACAGACCTAGGTAGATGTTGGTTCATTAACAGTGGTGAACGATTGGAATAGGCTGCATAAACACGTAGTAAGTGCTGATTCAATAGGTAGCTTTAAAAGATGGATGGATCAGAGTATGGATAGGGATGACAGGTGAGATGGCTAAATATTGGATTATTACAAGGGTGGGTGACAAGGAGCTGCCTCGTGTAGGTCATCAACTGGCCTCCTGCAGTCTCCTCATTTCTTAACCCAGCATTCCCACAGATCCCCAAGCTTGTTGGGGTTGATAAGGATATGTTATTATATATGCATCTGCGATGGAAATGAATGTCAACAATTTGAAATGGATCAAAATCTATGTGAAAAGTGTTATTTATATCTAGATGCATTCTGGTGAAGATGTAAAATTTTACTCACAAAGACTAAATAAAGTATATATTATCATTATTATTATTATTAATAGAATATGGAGGGAAATAAAGAACGAGAGGAGAACGTGGATACGGAGAAGGCAGCAGAGGCAAAAGACGGTGAGATATCATATGAAGAAAAATGCAAGCATGTGAGCATCATTGCACAGCCCATGGCGCCCAAGAAACTCGCTGACATGATTTATAAGCTGATTAAGAAAGGTGAGTAAGGTGATGTATGGTGGTCAGCTTTAATGAATATATCTTTACTAAGCTTTTAAACAATACAGACTCCTTGACAAGTAATAAATACATCTAACTTTTAATTATTATTCCAGCCTCCAAACACAAGACTTTCTTAAGAGCTGGAGTAAAGGATGTTCAGTCACGGATTGGGAAAGGAGAAACAGGGTAAGGATTTTTCTATATAAATTACATCATAAAATTATATCCATACATTTGTCTATTGTGTAGAAATAGTAGAACAAATTACTTATTGCATTAATACATTTAAAAAAAATGTTTTATATGAATTTGTTTTTTTACTTAGCTTCCGTTTTTTCTTATGAGATGCGTTTATCTTTGTATTAACTATTTTTACTTTGAAGTGACTTTTACATTATATTGTTCGGTATTTCTTTACAACTACTATTCCACCTCTTTCTTTTTTCTCTTTCCCTATGATTATACATAAGCCGCATTTTTGTCGTCCACGCGCGGGATTGGGTTTCGAAGAACGTCTTGGGGCCGTCTTGGGCCCAATCTGTGGCCACCACAAAAACACTTTTTCTTGACTTGGTGCCGAAATATTATTATCTGGCTTGCAAACTTTCCTAAAAACTTTATTAAAAGTATAACATAGCTACTGTACTTTTATTTGAAATTATTTGGTGACATATTAATTTCCTTTTTGTTATGGTTGCCGAAATTAATGTCCGCGCCGAAAATAATCCAACAAAGTACATAACCAAAACTAAGCTGCATAATCTAAATGGGGTCTTACTAGTGTTAAATACAACCTCAAAATGACCTCAGAACTTCTATTTGTCACACACCTACCAATAAATCCCAGTATCTTTCTATTTATCTATGTCTAACTATAATGCACAGTTCCCTGGGACGCAAGTCACTGCTTACTTGAACTCCCAAAAGTCCCTCTCACTATATGACCTTCCTAAGGTAGTGTCATTTAATGTGTAGTCTACAGACCTATTACCGGTAAAGATTCGTAAGATGACCTATTCGATATCTCCTTACCTTTAGTATGCACTGCAAATTCAACCTCAGAAACTTAAGATCATATCAAACAGTTATGCCGCTGAATTACAGAAAAAAATACGATTTATTTTAGGTTACATTAGGTTTGGTTAGGTTAAGTTAGGTCTTGTTTGGTTCGGTTACGTTCGGTTTAGTTTGGTTAGGTTAAGCCGCATTTTTGTCGTCCACGCGCGGGATTGGGTTTCGAAGAACGTCTTGCGGCCGTCTTGGGCCCAATCTGTGGCCACCACAAAAACACTTTTTCTTGACTTGATGCCGAAATATTATTATCTGGCTTGCAAACTTTCCTAAAAACTTTATTAAAAGTAAAACATAGCTACTGTACTTTTATTTGAAATTATTTGGCGACATATTAATTTCCTTTTTGTTATGGTTGCCAAAATTAATGTTCGCGCCGAAAATAATCCAACAAAGTACATACCCAAAACTAAGCTGCATAATCTAAATACTAGTGTTAAATACAACCTCAAAATGACCTCAGAACTTCTATTTGTCACACACCTACCAATAAATCCCAGTATCTTTCTATTTATCTATGTCTAACTATAATGCACAGTTCCCTGGGACGCAAGTCACTGCTTACTTGAACTCCCAAAAGTCCCTCTCACTATATGACCTTCCTAAGGTAGTGTCATTTAATGTGTAGTCTACAGACCTATTACCGGCAAAGATTCTTAAGATGACCTATTCGATATCTCCTTACCTTTAGTATGCACTACAAATTCAACCCCAGAAACTTGTTAAGATCATATCAAACAGTTATGCCGCTGAATTCCAGAAAAAAAACCTGTTTATTTTAGGTTACATTAGGTTTGGTTAGGTTAAGTTAGGTCTTGTTTGGTTCGGTTACGTTCGGTTTAGTTTGGTTAGGTTAGTTTTGGTTAGGCTTATTGAACTGCAGCTCTGGGAAGGTTATGCTAAAAGTTATTTTATTTGTAAATTTTTTTACATCTTCACCAGAATGGCGTGTGGCTACGAAAGAAAATTGCTTCTGTTCATCTAAATGTTTTCTAATTGCCCTTGCTCTATGATAACTTATAACATCTACATATTCATTATCAAACACTGTTGATTCAATGTACTAAACTCGTATCTTGAACACCTGGAAACTGACAAATTATAGATCGAAGTGCTTGGAGATACGTTGTCATCCACTATATTCATCCGCTAATAGTACGGCCTGTGCCTTATTATTTACCTGGTAAATTGTAATTGTAATGTGGGGGGGGAAATGTGCCAGGCAACAAAGGCCATATGGCACTTACCTGGTAAAGCATCTTTCATGTTAGGTTGATTATGTTATGTTAGGTACGGTTTAGTTCAGTTAGGCTCGGTTATATAAGCTTGTTACCCAAAACTTAGGCACATGCCATATCTATAAGCGAGCATTATGAAGATGCAACATTCGTTAGGTTATGTTTAGATTAGGTTAGGTAATGTTGTTAGGTTATGTTTGATTAGGTATGGTTTGGTTCGGTTATATAAGCTTTTTATATTTTATTATCCCAAACTTAGGCTCGTGTCGTATCTATAAGCGAGCACTATAAGGATATAGCATTCGTTAGGTTATGGTTAGATTATGTTATGTTATGTTATGTTTGGTTAGGTACGGTTTGGTTCGGTTATATGAGTTATTCATATTTTATTACCCCAAAGATAGGCACGTGCCGTCTCTATAAGCGAGCACTTAGGTATGGCTGCCGTACCTGTAAGCTGTGCTATTATAGATAGTACGCCACATACTCATTTCATGACATTACTGGCATTAATCAGGATAAAGCTATGCTTTACCCTAATTAAAGCTATGCTTTACCCTGATTAAGGTTGTGCTTTACCGCTTTACCACACAGTATTATCACTTTTCTGTATTCAACGCACTATTTTTCTACTAAGGTGGCGTCATTTCCACAATTAAGGTGGGAATCAGTATATTTTACTCAAATAAGTAACTATTTACTCTCTCCGGGCCGCCATATTTCCTTTTTGTGGGTGTTTTTCAAGGGAATCCGGTTTGCAAGCTGAAATCCGTCTCCCAAGACACCTCTAGAGCAGTCTTCGAAGCCGAATCTCCTCGGCTTGGAACTGTCTTCGTATCCTCCAAGCCGAAAGTGGACGACAAAAACGCGCCAGGCGGGATTGACTTGAGATTGACTTGGGTTTACCGAAGATAATCTTCGAAGCCGTGGACGACAAAAATGCGGCTATAGTGTACTCAGCACATCTGTGAAGGTCTCAGGCGGTGCTCACCATTATTTACCTGGCAAAACGTCTTTGAAGTTATGTTATGTTAGGTTGGTTAGGTTATGTTAAGTTATGGTTAGGTTAAGGTTGTTAGGTTAGGTTATGGTTATGTGTTAGGTTAGGTTCGGTTACATCAGATTTTTACATTTTATTATCCAAAAGTTAGGGTTCACAGCGTAGATTTTTTTTCTAGATTTGGGTAATAAAATGTAAAAATCTTATATAACCAAACCTAACTTAACATCACCGTAACCTAGCTTAACAACCTTAACCTAACCATAACTTAACATAACTTAACCAACCTAACATAATTTCAAAGACGTTTTGCGAGGTAAATAATAGTGAACACCGCCTGAAACCTTCACAGATGTGTTGAGTACACTATGTGTAATATATAGGGAAAGAGAGAAAAAAGAAGTGGAGCAGTAGTTGTAAAAAAATACCTATTGTTCAACACAGGCACATCCGCAAACAGTACATTTTGTATTCTGCATCAAATACCTTCCCACCTCTAGATTAACACTGAGATAGTGATGCAACTCCCCAAAGATACACTTATTTTGAAGTGTTTTAAAGTGAGTCATTGGTACACCTTTGACCTAGAGTAGTGTGAGGGAATGCAATAAATGCCTCCTGACTCTATCTTTCTATCAGAAGTGTCCTATTTCATGCCTCGAACATCTTGTCTGATCTTCATATTTTCTTCTTGCATCATGGTGTGCAATTTCTAATTTTTTTAAATTATTGTATTCCATTTATTTCATTAGCTTATTACCATAAAGTGAATGTTATAGTTATTCAAAATGAAATAAGAAATTTTAATGTTTTCTATACTAAGCATGTTCCTCTCTCCCTCTGCCCCATTTCATTTCCCATCCACTCACAGGCCCTTTACTCATCATCATTCTTTTATTTGTTTTATTTCCACTGTTCATTAGCTTCCTTTTGCCTCTTATTAGTTCTCACTTCAGTATGATGGAATACAATTAATAGTTTTCTTCTCAACTTATTGCTCGTGTGTATTTACTCTGTGTATCCGGTAACCGGATATCTGCCTTGACTTTGGCCTAATTGCTTTGCTCTGGATATGGGTTGGATTAATGTAATCCAAAAAAATTAGAGGTCTATTTTTCACTTCACGACATTTAAACTGACGTCACCAAGGCATGTAAATGAGATGTCCGAAGCGTTCGCCGAACGTCAGTGGCAAAGTTTTTGCTGCCAGGCTGTTTTGGCAAGCCTTCACTACAGATAAATGGATCCATGATGTTGTAAATGGTAAGATCCTTGAGTTTGATAAATTACCAATGCAAACTGATCTACCTAGACCGCTGACTTTGTCTGTTACTGACAGTAATGCCCTGGATAGTGGCATGCTGAGGTTTTTGAAACACAAAATTGTTGAGAGATGTGTTCCCGTTCTAGGACGTGGTTTTTATTCTAATGTTTTCCCTTCTTTGAAGAGAGACGGTACTACCAGAGTAATTTTAAACCTGAAAGATCTAAATAAGCATATTACTCATTCATTTCAAAATGGATACTCTCAAGAAAGTGGTTCAGTTAATTCAACCTAACTGTTTTTTCATGATCATTGATTTGCAGGATGCTTACTATTCTGTTTATGTGAGGCCTGAAGATAGACAATGGCTTCGTTTCTTTTTGGAAAAACCTGCCTTTTCAGTTCACTTGTCTCCCTCAGGGCTTGACTTCTGCCCCTCGCATTTTTACCAAGTTATTAAAACCAGTCCTTTCTCATCTCAGAAAGCTCGGTATAATTGTGATTTGTTATATAGATGATTGTATCTTTATTGCAGCTTCTAAGGATGAACTATTCAACAATGTCAGTTTTGCCTTACAACTTTTTGATTCAGTGGGACTCACAATTAATGTACTTAAGTCAATCTTGGTGCCTACTCAAGAAGTGGAATTTCTTGGGGTCCTTCTGAACTCTTGTGACATAACAGCTACTCTGCCTTCTCGTAAAAAGGAACATATCAAAGAACAAGGTTTGCTCCTGTTAAAGAAAGACACCACTTTGCACGACTTGGCCTCTTTTATTGGCTTGACTGTGGCCTCTGATCCTGCGGTAGAACTGGCACCTCTCAGATACAAGTACCTGGAGATAATTAGGAATAGGGAACTTGCTCTTAACCTTGGTGACTACAATGCTAGAATTACTTTGGATGCTCATGCCAGAGACATATTTTTTGGTGGATTCACAATATCACTTATCAATCTAAATCACTACACCCTTCTTCCCCCCAACTTGAATTGTATGCTGATGCTTGTTTAACTGGTTGGGGTGCAGCTGTTGGAACCTCGAAGACTGGAGGTCACTAAGGAACTAGATCATATCAATTGTCTGGATTTAAAGGCTATCCTTTTGGGTCTCCAGTTCCTGTGCAAGGATTACACATATTCGTCTTCGTTCAGACAACACCACTGCTATAGCTTGTTTAAACTGATGTGGGAGCACTAAGTTCAGTCTTAATAAGTTAACAGAGAAAACATTTTTTCCTGGGCCAAGTCGCGCGGCATTTCCCTGTCAGCAGAGCATATAAAGGGACTTCTTAATGTTGAGGCAGATAAAGAATCCAGAATAAAAAACTCAGACACAGAATGGATGTTAAAGCCCCATCTTTTTAAGAGACTCTGTCAGATCTTTTACACACCAGATTTTGTTTTGTTTGCTTCTCGGATTAATGCTCAAGTGGTGACATGTTTCTTGGAAACCAGACCCTTCTGCTACTTTTATTAATGCGTTCACTTTTGACTGGGCCAACAAAAGTTTATATGCCTTTCCCCCTTTCAGTCAAAGTCCACTGTTTGAGGGCCGTTCTTAATGGCTTGCTGGAGAAATTTGACAAGAGCCATTCTGTTAGTGTTCCTAGGGAGGATTGCACCGACTTTAGTGGTTTCCTTGCTGTTACTGACTCGGAGGTTGAGGATGGCGAGGTGCCCGAGTCTGCCCCTGACCCACTAGAGGAGTTGGATGCGCTTGGCTGTTCGCAACCGAGCCAGCTTGCCGATGTGGGAGGTGACGATGTAGAGTTCCTTGGGGCTCTTGAGGAGTTGAAGGGTCACTTCCACGGTCAGGAGGAGAAAGGAGAGCCTTTATTTGACAGTTTGGCTACTATTCTGGATGCGAGCCTCAGATGCCGGCCGACATCTGAGGGTGTGAAGTTATCCTGTAGCAAGATAAAGCTTCCCAGCAATGTGCCTAACTTCACTGTCCCGACTACTATTTCAGCCATTGCCAAAGCCATCGCCAGAGTACTGAAAAAACTCCAAGTAGACCAGGCTACTCTGCTTGCAGTTCTGCCACTTTGGCCAACCCAAGTGTGGTTCCCGAGAGCCCTTCAGTTACTAGCTCGGGCTCCAATTCTCCTCCCTCACCATCCCCTGGTTCTGCCTCAAGATTCCTCTTGCACACATCCGCAGGCTCGCAAGTTAGTGTAAACTGCGATGATGTTATCGGGCATTCCTTCGTAGACCAAGACCTTTCGTGAGAAGTTGCCCAATTTCTCCTTCACTCATGGCGGAAAAGCACAAAACTACAGTATGGGCCACATATCACCAAATGGGTGTTAATTTGTCTCAGGGGGGAAATTGATCCTTTTCACCCATCTCTAAGTTTCCTGTTAGACCATCTCTTACGAGAGTTTCAGAAGGACAAAGGCCGTAGTTATAGTTCTCTCAACATCATTCGTTCCGCCGTCTCGGCCATAGCGACAATTGATGGCAAGCCTGCAGGTTAACATCCCTTAGTCAGTAGGTTCTTGAAAGCGGTTTTCCAGGAGAGGCTGTCTTTTTCCTGCTGCCATACCACCTGGGATCCGGAGTTAATTTTTTCTCACATAAAGAGTCTAGGACCGAATGAGAAGCTGTCACTTATTTAGTTATCTAGAAAATTAGCAGCTTTAATGTTATGATCTCCGGTCAGTGTGGTCAAGTCTTACATTTACTGGACATCAGGAACATTTCCATTATGAATCCCAGAGTTTCTTTCAGGATTGGTGACCCTCTAAAAACATCTAGGCCTGGTTGCCTTATGTCTGAACTGGTTTTTGAGTCTTATGCTACTAACAAATTTTTATGTGTTCATACTACCATTGTAAATCATTTGGCCAGAACTAAGGACATTAGGGGGCCAATAACTAGGTTTTTTCTGACTACAGAACCTCCTATTAAGATGGTTTCTCGAGACACATTAAGGCGTTGGACTAGGGATTTAATGGCAGCCGCTGGCATTGACCTCACTCTGTTTTCACCACATTCCACCAGGTCAGCCCCGTCAAGTAAGGCAGCGCTGAGGCTACCTCTTGCTACTATTTTGTCTTCCGTTGGCTGGTCCAGAGAATCGACGTTTGCAAGATTCTATAGGAGACCTATAGGCAAACGGGGGGACTTTGCAAATGCAGTGTTATCTGGGGGCAGCATTGCTCCAACTTTGTGAAAACATTACCTATATGTAATTATGTTTATTGCACAGAAATGTAGGACACTTAATTTTGTTTGTTTGTCAATCTTCAACTTTGTGGAACTGTGTTGTATGTAATTACTTTCTTTACATAGTCATATGATAAAACTCTTGTTTTTGTTGTTATTGCTGCTTGTTACACTGAATACAAGGTTAAGTTTTCTTTTGACCTCAGGACGTTTTATTCTCCTGAGCATCAAGTTGTTCCACGCTAAAGCTCTTGGGTTTTTCTTTAGATTTGAGGAATCACTCTAAAGCTCTCATTTACATGCCTTGGTGATGTCAGTTTAAATGTCGTGAAGTGAAATTTTAAGATTAAACGAATACTTACCAAGTGTGAAGTTTGATCGTAATTTCACGAATATTTAAACTGCGTGACTGAGGTATTAAATGCCCTTCCTTCCCCTCCCTGTTTTTTCGTAGTCTTCTGTCGGGTTTTACCCGTTGCTTACATTATGGCTGCTTCCTCAAAACTACTCTCTGAAGGACTGACGTTCAGCGAGCTCTTCGGACATCTCATTTAATACCTCAGTGACACAGTTTAAATGTTCGTGAAATTACGATCAAACTTCACACTTGGTAAGTATTCGTATAATCTTACAAATTAATTTGAATAGAAAAAGTGTCTCTCAACAGTGTAGAAACTTCTAACTATTGTCTCTAACACCTTGTTCCCTTCATGAATGTCCTTCAAGGGGATGACCATGGCAGAAGAGCTTTCACCTCTCCCTAGACTAGTGGTTTCCAACCCCATGGTTGCGACCCAAATGAGGGTCACGAGGGTTTTTCTGAGGGTCGCCGTAGAGTCTTAAGAAAACTTTTTTTTTAATTAAATACTTTTCAGCTGGCCACATTTTGATTTTAAATAATGTAGCTGATTGACTTAAATAGGACAGTGTAAAAATTCTCCTAGAGACATCCTAACAAAAGAAGGGTGGTAATAAAGCACCCATACTCGTGCAATACTGCCCATAGTACAAGCATCTTTCATTGTACTCAACCGCTGAACAGTCAACGAGGATCCTGAGTGAGCGGTGAGTCGCATCTTTGACACTGCAGCCTCAACATTGAAAGGACGTCACTACTTTACACAAAGTAAGCATTGCACGCACGGTTGTTTTTATGTTTAGTATAATAACTCGTACGTGCCTTCCCATCCCCCTCTCTTTGCTTCTGTCTGTCAGTCTGTCTCTGCCTTTGTCTGACTGCCTGTCTGCCTTTGTCTGACTGCCTGTCTCTGTCTTTATCTGACTGTCTGTCTCTGCCTTTGTCTGACTGCCTGTCTGCCATTGTCTGACTTCCTGTCTGCCTTTGTCTGACTGCCTGTCTGCCTTTGTCTGACTGCCTGTTTCTGCCTTTGTCTGACTGCCTGTCTGCCTTTGTCTGGCTGCCTGTCTGCCTTTGTCTGACTGCCTGTCTGCCTTTGTCTGACTGCCTGTCTCTGCCTTTGTCTGACTGCCTGTCTCTGCCTTTGTCTGACTGCCTGTCTGCCTTTGTCTGACTGCCTGTCTCTGCCTTTGTCTGACTGCCTGTCTCTGCCTTTGTCTGACTGCCTGTCTGCCTGTGTCTAACTGTCTGTCTGCCTTTGTCTGACTGCCTGTCTCTGCCTTTGCCTGACTGACTGGCTGCCTTTGTCTGACTGCCTGTCTGCCTTTGTCTGACTGCCTGTCTGCCTTTGTCTGATTACCTGTCTCTGACTTTGTCTGACTGCCTGTTTGCCTTTGTCTGACTGCCTGTCTCTGCCTTTGTCTGACTGCCTGTCTGCCTTTGTCTGGCTGCCTGTCTGCCTGTCTACCTTTGTCTGATTGCCTGTCTCTGCCTTTGTCTGACTGCATGTCTCTGCCTTTGTCTGACTGCCTGTCTGCCTTTGTCTGACTGCCTGTCTCTGCCTTTGTCTGACTGCCTGTCTCTGCCTTTGTCTGACTGCCTGTCTCTGCCTTTGTCTGACTGCCTGGCTGCCTTTGTCTGACTGCCTGTCTGCTTTTGTCTGACTGCCTGTCTGCCTGTGTCTGACTGTCTGTCTGCCTTTGTCTGACTACCTCTCTCTGCCTTTGCCTGACTGTCTGGCTGCCTTTGTCTGATTGCCTGTCTGCCTTTGTCTGACTGCCTGTCTGCCTTTGTCTGATTACCTGTCTCTGACTTTGTCTGACTGCCTGTTTGCCTTTGTCTGACTACCTGTCTCTGCCTTTGTCTGACTGCCTGTCTCTGCCTTTGTCTGGCTGCTTGTCTGCCTTCGTCTGACTGCCTATCTCTCCCTTTGTCTGACTGCCTGTCTATGCATTTGTCTGACTGCCTGTCTTTGCCTTTGTCTGACTGCCTATCTGCCTTTATCTGATTGCCTGTCTCTGCCTTTGTCTGATTGCCTGTCTGCCTTTGTCCGACTGCCTGTCTCTGCCTTTGTCTGACTGCCTGTCTGCTTGTCCTTGCCTTTGTCTGACTGCCTGTCTGCCTTTGACTGCCTGTCTCTGCCTTTGTCTGACTGCCTGTCTGCCTTTGTCTGACTGCCTGTCTGCCTTTGTCTGACTGCCTGTCTCTGTCTTTGTCTGACTGACTGTCTCTGCCTTTGTCTGACTGCCTGTCTCTGCCTTTGTCTGACTGCCTGTCTGCCTTTGTCTAACTGCCTGTCTCTGCCTTTGTCTGAGTGCCTGTCTGCCTTTGTCTGACTGCCTGTCTGCCTTTGTCTGACTGCCTGTCTATGCCTTTGTCTGACTGCCTGTCTCTGCCTTTGTCTAACTGCCTGTCTGCCTTTGTCTGACTGCCTGTATCTGCCTTTGTCTGACTGCCTGTCTCTGCCTATGTATCTGACTGCCTGTCTGGCTTTGTCTGACTGCCTGTCTGCCTTTGTCTGACTGCCTGTCTGCCTTTGTCTGACTGCCTGTCTCTGTCTTTCTCTGACTGCCTGTCTGCCTTTGTCTGACTGCCTGTCTCTGCCTTTGTCTGACTGCCTGTCTGCCTTTGTCTGACTGCCTGTCTGCCTTTGTCTGACTGCCTGTCTGCCTTTGTCTGACTGCCTGTCTGCCCTTGTCTGACTGCCTGTCTGCCCTTGTCTGACTGCCTGTCTGCCTTTGTCTGACTGCCTGTCTGCTTTTGTCTGACTGTCTGTCTGCCTTTGTCTGACTGCCTGTCTGCCTTTGTCTGACTGCCTGTCTGCCTTTGTCTGACTGCCTGTCTTCTTTTGTCTGACTGCCTGTCTGCCTTTGTCTGACTGCCTGTCTGCCTTTGTCTGACTGCCTGTCTGCCTTTGTCTGACTGCCTGTCTCTGCCTTTGTCTGACTGCCTGTCTGCCTTTGTCTGACTGCCTGTCTCTGCCTTTGTCTGACTGCCTGTCTGCCTTTGTCTGACTGCCTGTCTGCCTTTGTCTGACTGCCTGTCCTCCTTTGTCTGACTGCCTGTCTGCCTTTGTCTGACTGCCTGTCTGCCTTTGTCTGACTGCCTGTCTCTGCCTTTCTCTGCCTGCCTGTCTACCTTTGTCTGACTGCCTGTCTCTGCCTTTGTCTGACTATCTGTCTGCCTTTGTCTGACTGCCTGTCTGACTTTGTCTGACTGTCTGTCTCTGCCTTTGTCTGACTGCCTGTCTCTGTCTTTATCTGACTGCCTGTCTCTGCCTTTGTCTGACTGCCTGTCTGCCTTTGTCTGACTGCCTGACTGCCTGTCTCTGCCTTTGTCTGACTGCCTGTCTGCCTTTGTCTGACTGCTTGTCTGCCTTTGTCTGACTGCCTGTCTCCCTTTGTCTGACTGCCTGTGCCTTTGTCTGACTGCCTGTCTCTGCCTTTGTCTGACTGCCTGTCTGCCTGTCTGGCAAACTGTCTGCCTTTGTCTGACTGCCTGTCTGCCTTTGTTTGACTGTCTGTCTCTGCCTTTCTCTGACTGCCTGTCTCTGCCTTTGTCTGACTGCCTGTCTGCCTTTGTCTGACTGCCTGTCTGCCTTTGTCTGACTGCCTGTCTGCCTTTGTCTGACTGCCTGTCTCCCCTTGTCTGACTGCCTGTCTGCCTTTGTCTGATTGCCTGTTTGCCTTTGTCTGACTGCCTGTCTGCCTTTGTCTGAGTGCCTGTCTGCCCTTGTCTGACTGCCTGTCTGCCTTTGTCTGACTGCCTGTCTGCCTTTGCCTGACTGCCTGTCTGCCTTTGTCTGACTCCCTGGCTGCCTTTGTCTGACTGCCTGTCTGCCTTTGCCTGACTGCCTGTCTGCCTTTGTCTGAATGTCTGTCTGCCTTTGTCTGACTGCCTGTCTGCCTTTGTCTGACTGCCTGTCTGCTTTTGTCTGACTGCCTGTCTGACTTCCTGTCTCTGCCTTTGTCTGACTGCCTGTCTGCCTTTGTCTGACTGCCTGTCTACCTTTGTCTGACTGCCTGTCTGTCTTTGTATGACTGCCTGTCTGCTTTTGTCTGATTGCCTGTCTCCCTTTGTCTGACTGCCTGTCTGACTGCCTGTCTCTACCTTTGTCTGACTGCCTGTCTCTGCCTTTGTCTGATTGCCTGTCTCTGCCTTTGTCTGACTGTCTGTCTGTCTTTGTCTGACTGCCTGTCTGCCTTTGTCTGACTGTTTCTGCCATTGTCTGACTGCCTGTCTCTGCCTTTGTCTGACTGCCTGTCTGCCTTTGTCTGACTGCCTGTCTGCCTTTGTCTGACTGCCTGTCTCTGCCTTTGTCTGACTGCCTGTCTGCCTTTGTCTGACTGCGTGTCTCTGCCTTTGTTTGACAGCCTGTCTGCCTTTGTCTGACTGCCTGTCTGCCTTTGTCTGACTGCCTATCTCTGCCCTTGTCTGACTGCCTTTCTGCCTTTGTCTGACTGCCTGTCTCTTCCTTTGTCTGACTGCCTGTCTCTGCCTTTGTCTGACTGCCTGTCTCTGCCTTTGTCTGACTGCCTGTCTCTGCCTTTGTCTGACTGCCTGTCTCTGCCTTTGTCTGACTGCCTGTCTCTGCCTTTGTCTGACAGCCTGTCTCTGCCTTTGTCTGACTGCCTGTCTCTGCCTTTGTCTGACTGCCTGTCTCTGCATTTGTCTGACTGCCTGATTCTGCCTTTATCTGACTGCCTATCTCTGCCATTGTCTGAGTGTCTGTCTCTGTCTTTGTCTGACTGCCTGTCTGCCTTTATCTGACCGCCTGTCTTGCTTTGTCTGTGCCTGTCGGCCTTTGTCTGATTGCATGTCTGCCTTTGTCTGACTGCCTGTCTCTGCCTTTGTCTGACGGCCTGTCTGCCTTTGTCTGACTGCCTGTCTGCCTTTGTCTGACTGCTTGTCTGCCTTTGTCTGACTGCCTGTCTCTGCCTTTGTCTGACTGTCTATCTCTGCCTTTGTCTGACTGCATGTCTCTGCCTTTGTCTGACTGTGTCTCTGCCTTTGTCTGACTGCCTGTCTGCCTTTGTTTGACTGCCTGTCTGCCTTTGCCTGCCTTTGTCTGACTGCCTGTCTGTCTTTGTCTGACTGCCTGTCTGCCTTTGTCTGACTGCCTGTCTGCCTTTGTCTGACTTTGTCTGAGTGCCTGTCTGTCTTTGTCTGACTGCCTGTCTCTGCCTTTGTCTGACTGCCTGTTTCTGCCCTTGTCTGACCACCTGTCTGCCTTTGTCTGACTGCCGGTCTGCCTTTGTCTGACTACCGGTCTGCCTTTGTTTGACTGCCTGTCTGCCTTTGTCTGACTGCCTGTGCCTTTGTCCGACTGCCTGTCTGCCTTTGTCTGACTGCCTGGCTGCCTTTGTCCGACTGCCTGTCTGCCTTTGTCTGACTGCCTGTTTCTGCCTTTGTCTGACTGCCTGTCTGCCTTTGTCTGACTGCCCGTCTCTGCCTTTGTCTGACTGCCTGTCTCTGCCTTTGTCTGACTGCCTGTCTTTGTCTTTGTCTAACTGCCTGTCTACCTTTGTCTGACTGCCTGTCTGCCTTTGTCTGACTGCCTGTCTGCCTTTGTCTGACTTCTTGTCTACCTTTATCTGACTGCCTGTCTGCCTTTGTCTGACTGCCTGTCTCTGCCTTTGTCTGACTGACTGTCTCTGCCTTGGTCTGACTGCCTGTCTCTGCCTTGGTCTGACTGCCTGTCTGCCTCTGTCTGATTGCCTGTCTGCCTTTGTCTGAGTGCTTATCTGCCTTTGTCTGACTGCCTGTCTCTGCCTTTGTCTGACTGCCTGTCTCTGCCTTTGTCTGACTGCCTGTCTGCCTTTGTCTAACTGCCTGTATGCCTTTGTCTGACTGCCTGTCTGCCTTTGTCTGACCGCCTGTCTCTGCCTTTGTCTGACTGCCTGTCTGCCTTTGTCTGACTGCCTGTCTGCCTTTGTCTGACTGCCTGTCTACCTTTGTCTGACTGCCTTTCTGCCTTTGTCTAACTGCCTGGCTGCCTTTGTCTGACTGCCCTTCTACCTTTGTCTGACTGCCTGTGTGCTTTTATCTGACTGCGTGTCTGCCTTTGTCTGACTGCCTGTCTGCTTTTGTCTGATTGCCTGTCTCTGACTTTGTCTGACTGCCTGTTTGCCTTTGTCTGACTGCCTGTCTCTGCCTTTGTCTAACTGCCTGTCTCTGCCTTTGTCTGGCTGCCTGTCTGCCTTTGTCTGACTGCCTATCTCTCCCTTTGTCTGACTGCCTGTCTATGCCTTTGTCTGACTGCCTGTCTTTGCCTTTGTCCGACTGCCTGTCTGCCTTTGTCTGATTGCCTGTCTCTGCCTTTGTCTGATTGCCTGTCTGCCTTTGTCTGACTGCCTGTCTCTGCATTTGTCTGACTGCCTGTCTGTTTGTCTCTGTCTTTGTCTGACTGCCTGTCTGCCTTTGACTGCCTGTCTCTGCCTTTGTCTGACTGCCTGTCTGCCTTTGTCTGACTGCCTGTCTGCCTTTGTCTGACTGCCTGTCTCTGCTATTGTCTGACTGACTGTCTCTGCCTTTGTCTGACTGCCTGTCTCTGCCTTTGTCTGACTGCCTGTCTGCCTTTGTCTGACTGCCTGTCTCTGCCTTTGTCTGAGTGCCTGTCTGCCTTTGTCTGACTGCCTGTCTGCCTTTGTCTGACTGCCTGTCTCTGCCTTTGTCTGACTGCCTGTCTCTGCCTTTGTCTGACTGTCTGTCTCTGCCTTTGTCTAACTGCCTGTCTGCCTGCCTGCCTTTGTCTGACTGCCTGTCTCTGCCTTTGTATCTGACTGCCTGTCTGCCTTTGTCTGACTGCCTCTCTGCCTTTGTCTGACTGGCTGTCTGCCTTTGTCTGACTGCCTGTCTGCCTTTGTCTGACTGCCTGTCTCTGTCTTTGTCTGACTGCCTGTCTGCCTTTGTCTGACTGCCTGTCTCTGCCTTTGTCTGACTGCCTGTCTGCCTTTGTCTGACTGCCTGTCTGCCTTTGTCTGACTGCCTGTCTGCCTTTGTCTGACTGCCTGTCTGCCCTTGTCTGAATGCCTGTCTGCCCTTGTCTGACAGCCTGTCTGCTTTTGTCTGACTGCCAGTCTCTGCCTTTGTCTGACTGCCTGTCTGCCTTTGTCTGACTGCCTGTCTGCCTTTGTCTGACTGCCTGTCTCTTCTTTTGTCTGACTGCCTGTCTGCCTTTGTCTGACTGCCTGTCTGCCTTTGTCTGACTGCCTGTCTGCCTTTGTCTGACTGCCTGTCTCTGCTTTTGTCTGACTGCCTGTCTGCCTTTGTCTGACTGCCTGACTGATTGTCTGCCTTTGTCTGACTGCCTGACTGCCTTTGTCTGACTGCCTGTCTGCCTTTGTCTGACTGCCTGTCTCTGCCTTTGTCTTTTTTTTTTTTTTTTTTATTAAAACATATGACACAATTATGTACAGAAAGAACTTAAAGCTGTGCATTGGCGTGCACAGCTATATTAAAAGTTCCATGACACATGAAATATATACTACATAATAACTTATAATACATAATATATAATATTAGCACCACATCGCTAAAAAGTTCATGTTACGTGTGGGGCAGGAATGGTGTAGGGAGTGTGCCTCTCCAGGTGTTGGCGGCCATCTTTGCCTGCTGGTTGGACATATGTGGTACATCAGGCGTGGCCTCCGTGAAGCCGTTCCACAGTCGAGCTGCCCTGGCCATATAGGTCCGTTGGTGCTGCGACGTGTGGGAAAGGGGCACCACCACACGTTGATTTCCTGTTGCTGCTTGTCGCGTCGTCCTATGGGCTGGGTGAGGCGGCAGGCACAGCCGGGTGAGGTGGGGGGTGCGCTGCACCTGAGTCTTGTGACAGACAGACAGGGCTGATACGTCCCTGCGGTGTTCGAGAGACGTCATGCTGGAAGGGATCTCCGCTTCTTTCCCCAGCAGTCGGAGGGCACGTCTCTGCACCGCGTCAAGGCGCCGGGTGTGAGTGGCGGCACCGGACATCCATGCTGCCAAGGCACCATATTCCATACATGGACGAATCTGTGCCTTGTACAGTGTCAGGATGCTTCGGGAGTTGAGGCTTCCCGCCACCCTGCGAAGGGCAGACACACGCTGAGAGGTCTGGCGGGCTACAGACGTGATGTGTCGCTCGTAGCGCAGCTCCCGGTCAATGGTGACTCCCAGGATCTTGATGTTATCCTGGAGGTGCAGCCGAACACCCTCAGACTGTAGCTGTCCCTCCACTGCCTGAGGAGCAGCAGGAGACCGGGAGACGACCATGGCGTGTGTCTTATTCGGCGCGAAGTCGACCTGCCACACCTTCCCCCATTCCTCTGCTGCCTTCAGCTGCTTGTTGACGGCGGTGACGGCGCGCTGGCTGTCCTGACGGCAATAGGAAAGGGATATGGTGCAATCGTCAGCATAAGCCTTAACTGCTGGTATCTGACGGAGCAGGTCATCTATGTACACGTTCCACAGGACTGGCCCCAACACTGAGCCCTGTGGAACTGAAGCTCTTATACAGGCAGGTTTGGAAGACCGCCCGTTGAGAACTACTCGGAGCGTCCTTCCTCCGAGTAGTTCTCAACGGGCGGTCTTCCAAACGTGCCTGCCTGTCTGACTGCCTGTCTGCCTTTATCTGACTGCCTGACTGCCTGTCTCTGCCTTTGTCTGACTGCCTGTCTGCCTTTATCTGGGAAACTGTCTGCCTTTGTCTGACTGCCTGTCTGCCTTTATTTGACTGTCTCTCTGCCTTTCTCTGACTGCCTGTCTCTGCCTTTGTCTGACTGCCTGTCTGCCTTTTTCTGACTGTCTTCCTTTGTCTGACTGCCTGTCTGCCTTTGTCTGACTGCCTGTCTGCCTTTATCTGACTGCCTGTCTGCCTTTATCTGACTGCCTGTCTGCCTTTGTCTGACTGCCTGTCTGCCTTTGTCTGAGTGCCTGTCTGCCCTTGTCTCTCTGCCTGTCTACCTTTGTCTGACTGCCTGTCTGCCTTTGCCTGACTGTCTGTCTGCCTGGCTGCCTTTGTGTGACTGCCTGTCTGCCTTTGCCTGACTGCCTGTCTGCCTTTGTCCAACTGTCTGTCTGCCTTTGTCTGACTACTTGTCTGCCTTTGTCTGACTGCCTGTCTGACTTTGTATGACTGCCTGTCTGCCTTTGTCTGACTGCCTGTCTCTGAATTTGTCTGACTGCCTGTCTGCCTTTGTCTGACTGCATGTCTACCTTTGTCTGACTGCCTGTCTGCCTTTGTATGACTGCCTGTCTGGCTTTCTCTGACTGACTGTCTGCCTTTGTCTGACTGCCTGTCTGCCTTTGTCTGACTATCTGTCTTTGCCTTTGTCTGACTGCCTGTCTCTGCCTTTGTCTGACTGCCTGTCTCTGCCTTTGTCTGACTGTCTGTCTGCCTTTGTCTGACTGCCTGTCTGCCTTTATCTGACTGTTACTGCCATTGTCTGACTGCCTGTGCCTGCTTTTGTCTGACTGCCTGTCTCTGCCTTTGTCTGACTGCCAGTCTGCCTATGTCTGACTGCCTGTCTGCCTTTGTCTGACTGCCTGTCTATGCCTTTGTTTGACACCCTGTCTGCCTTTGTCTGACTGCCTGTCTGCCTTTGTCTGACTGCCTATATCTGCCTTTGTCTGACTGCTTTTCTGCCTTTGTCTGACTGCCTGTCTCTTCCTTTGTCTGACTGCCTGTCTCTGCGTTTGTCTGACTTACTGTCTCTTCCTTTGTCTGACTGCCTGTCTCTGCCTTTGTCTGACTGCCTGTTTCTGCCTTTGTCTGACTGCCTGTCTCTGCCTTTGTCTGACTGCCTGTCTCTGCCTTTGTCTGACTGCCTGTCTCTGCCTTTGTCTGACTGCCTATCTCTGCATTTGTCTGACTGCCTGACTCTGCCATTATCTGACTGCCTGTCTCTGCCTTTGTCTGACTGTCTGTCTCTGTCTTTGTCTGACTGCCTGTCTGCCTTTGTTTGACTGTCTGTCCTGCTTTGTCTGTGCCTGTCTGCCTTTGTCTGACTGCCTGTCTGCCTTTGTCTGACTGCCTGTCTCTGCCTTTGTCTGACTGCCTGTCTTCCTTTGTCTGACTGCTTGTCTGCCTTTGTCTGACTGCCTGTCTCTGCCTTTGTCTGACTGCCTGTTTCTGCCTTTGTCTGACTGCGTGTCTCTGCCTTTGTCTGACTGTCTGTCTCTGTCTTTGTCTGACTGCCTGTCTGCCTTTGTCTGACTGCCTGTCTGCCTTTGTCTGCCTTTGTCTGACTGCCTGTCTGTCTTTGTCTGATTGCCTGTCTGCCTTTGTCAGACTGCCTGTCTGCCTTTCTCTGACTGCCTGTCTGCCTTTGTCTGACTGCCTGTCTGTCTTTGTCTGACTGCCTGTCTCTGCCTTTGTCTGACTGCCTATCTCTGCCCTTGTCTAACCATCTGTCTGCCTTTGTCTGACTGCCGGTCTGCCTTTGTCTGACTACCGGTCTGCCTTTGTTTGACTGCCTGTCTGCCTTTGTCTGACTGCCTGTGCCTTTGTCTGACTGCCTGTCTGCCTTTGTCTGACTGCCTGGCTGCCTTTGTCTGACTGCCTGTTTGCCTTTGTCTGACTGCCTGTCTCTGCCTTTGTTTGACTGCCTGTCTGCCTTTGTCTGACTGCCCGTCTCTGCCTTTGTCTGACTGCCCGTCTCTGACTTTGTCTGACTGCCTGTCTCTGCCTTTGTCTGACTGCCTGTCTTTGCGATTGTCTAACTGCCTGTCTACATTTTTCTGACTGCCTGTCTGCCTTTGTCTGACTGACTGTCTGCCTTTGTCTGACTTCTTGTCTACTGCCTGTCTACCTTTGTCTGACTGCCTGTCTGCCTTTGTCTGACTACCTGTCTGCCTTTGTCTGACTTCTTGTCTACCTTTGTCTGACTTCCTGTCTGCCTTTGTATGACTGCCTGTCTCTGCCTTTGTCTGACTGACTGTCTCTGCCTTGGTCTGACTGCCTGTCTCTGCCTTGGTCTGACTGCCTGTCTGCCTTTGTCTGACTGCCTGTCTCTGCCTTTGTCTGACTGCTTATCTGCCTTTGTCTGACTGCCTGCCTCTGCCTTTGTCTGATTGCCTGTCTGCCTTTGTCTGACTGCCTGTCTGCCTTTGTCTAACTGCCTGTATGCCTTTGTCTGACTGCCTGTCTCTGCCTTTGTCTGACTGCCTGTCTCTCCCTTTGTCTGACTGCCTGTCTGGCTTTTTCTGACTTTCTGTCTGCCTTTGTCAAACTGCCTGTCTGCCTTTGTCTGACTGCCTGTCTGCCTTTGTCTGACTGCCTGGCTGCCTTTGTCTGACTGCCCTTCTATCTTTGTCTGACTGCCTGTCTGCCTTTGTCTGACTGCCTGTCTGCCTTTGACTGAGTGCCTGTCTGCCCTTGTCTGACTGCCTGTCTACCTTTGTCTGACTGCCTATCTGCCTTTGCCTGACTGCCTGTCTGCCTTTGTCTGACTGCCTGGCTGCCTTTGTCTGACTGCCGGTCTGCCCTTGCTTGACTGCCTGTCTGCCTTTGTCTGACTGTCTGTCTGCCTTTGTCTGACTGCCTGTCTCTGCCTTTGTCTGACTGCCTGTCTGCCTTTCTCTGACTGCCTGTCTCTGCCTTTGTCTGACTGCCTGTCTGCCTTTGTCTGACTGCCTGTCTGCCTTTGTCTGACTGCCTGTCTGCCTTTGTCTGACTGCCTGTCTGCCTTTGTCTGACTGCCTGACTGCCTGTCTCTGCCTTTGTCTGACTGCCTGTCTCTGCCTTTGTCTGACTGCTTGTCTGCCTTTATCTGGCAAACTGTCTGACTTTGTCTGACTGCCTGTCTGCCTTTGTTTTACTGTCTGTCTCTGCCTTTCTCTGAGTTCCTGTCTCTGCCTTTGTCTGATTGCTTGTCTGCCTTTGTCTGACTGCCTGTCTGCCTTTGTCTGACTGCCTGTCTGTCCTTGTCTGACTGCCTGTCTGCCTTTGTCTGACTGTCTGTCTGCCTTTGTCTGACTGCCTGTCTGCCTTTGACTGAGTGCCTGTCTGCCCTTGTCTGACTGCCTATCTACCTTTGTCTGACTGCCTGTCTGCCTTTGCCTGACTGCCTGTCTCTGCCTTTGTCTGACTGCCTGGCTGCCTTTGTCTGACTGCCGGTCTGCCCTTCCTTGACTGCCTGTTTGCCATTGTCTGACTGTCTGTCTGCCTTTGTCTGACTGCCTGTCTCTGCCTTTGTCTGACAGCTTGTCTGCCTTTCTCTGACTGCCTGTCTCTGCCTTTGTCTGACTGCCTGTCTGCCTTTGTCTGACTGCATGTCTGCCTTTGTCTGAATCCCAATCTGCCTTTGTCTGACTGCCTGACTGCCTGTCTCTGCCTTTGTCTGACTGCCTGTCTCATCCTTTGTCTGACTGCCTGTCTCTGCCTTTGTCTGACTGTCTGTCTACCTTTGTCCGACTGCCTGTCTGCCTTTGTCTGACTGCCTGTCTCTGCCTTTGTCTGACTGCCTTTGACTGCCTGTCTGCCTTGTCTGACTGCCTGTCTGCCTTTGTCTGACTGCCTGTCTCTGCCTTTGTCTGACTGCCCGTCTGCCTTTGTCTGACTGCCTGTCTCTGCCTTTGTTTGACAGCCTGTCTGCCTTTGTCTGACTGCCTGTCTGCCTTTGTCTGACTGCCTGTCTCTGCCTCTGTCTGACTGCCTGTCTTCCTTTGTCTGACTGCCTGTCTCTTCTTTTGTCTGACTTCCTGTCTCTGCCTTTGTCTGACTTCCTGTCTCTTCCTTTGTCTGACTGCCTGTCTCTGACGTTGTCTGACTGCCTGTCTCTGCCTTTGTCTGACTGCCTGTCTCTGCGTTTGTCTGACTGCCTGACTCTACCTTTATCTGACTGCCTGTCTCTGCCTTTGACTGTCTGTCTCTGCCTTTGTCTGACTGCCTGTCTGCCTTTGTCTGACTGCCTGTCTGGCTTTGTCTGTGCCTGTCTGCCTTTGTCTGACTGCCTGTCTGCTTTTGTCTGACTGCCTGTCTCTGCCTTTGTTTGACTGCCTGTTTGCCTTTGTCTGACTGCCTGTCTGCCTTTGTCTGACTGCCTGACTGCCTTTGTCTGACTGCTTGTTTGCTTTTGTCTGACTGCCTGTCTGCCTTTGTTTGACTGCCTGTCTGCCTTTGTCTGACTGCCTGTCTCTGCCTTTGTCTGACTGCCTGTCTGCCTTTTTCTGACTGCCTGTCTCTGCCTTTGTCTGACTGCCTGTCTGCCTTTGTCTGACTGCCTGTCTACCTTTGTCTGACTGACTGCCTGTCTTTGTCTGACTGACTGCCTGTCTTTGTCTGACTGCCTGTCTCTGCCTTTGTCTGACTGCCTGTCTGCCCTTGTCTGACCATCTGTCTCCCTTTGTCTGACTGCCGGTCTGCCTTTGTCTGACTACCGGTCTGCCTTTGTTTGACTGCCTATCTGCCTTTGTCTGACTGCCTGTCTCTGCCTTTGTCTGACTGCCTGGCTGCCTTTGTCTGACTGCCTGGCTGCCTTTGTCTGACTGCCTGTCTCTGCCTTTGTCGGACTGCCTGTCTCTGCCTTTGTCTGACTGCCTGTCTGCCTTTGTCTGACTGCCCGTCTCTGCCTTTGTCTGACTGCCTGTGTCTGCTTTTGTCTGACTGCATGTCTCTGCCTTTGTCTGACTGCCTGTCTCTGCCTTTGTCTAACTGCCTGTCTACCTTTGTCTGACTCCCTGTCTGCCTTTGACTGACTGCCTGTCTGCCTTTGTCTGACTACTTGTCTATCTTTGTCTGACTACCTGTCTGCCTTTGTCTGACTGCCTGTATCTGCCTTTGTCTGACTGACTGTCGCTGCCTTGGTCCTACTGCTTGTCTCTGCCTTGGTCTGACTGCCTGTCTGCCTTTGTCTGGCTGTCTGTCTCTGGCTTTGTCTGAGTGCTTGTCTGCCTTTGTCTGATTGCCTGTCTATGCCTTTCTCTGGCTGCCTGTCTCTGCCTTTGTCTGACTGCCTGTCTGCTTTTATCTAACTGCCTGTATGCCTTTGTCTGACTGCCTGTCTGCCTTTGTCTGACTGCTTGTCTCTGCCTATGTCTGACTGCCTGTCTGTCTGTCTGCCTTTGTCTGACTGCCTGTCTGCCTTTGTCTGACTGCCTGTCTTCCTTTGTCTGACTGCCTGTCTCTGCGTTTGTCTGACTTACTGTCTCTTCCTTTGTCTGACTGCCTGTCTCTGCCTTTGTCTGACTGCCTGTCTCTGCCTTTGTCTGACTGCCTGTCTCTGCCTTTGTCTGACTGCCTGTCTCTGCCTTTGTCTGACTGCCTGTCTCTGCCTTTGTCTGACTGCCTGTCTCTGCATTTGTCTGACTGCCTGACTCTGCCATTATCTGACTGCCTGTCTCTGCCTTTGTCTGACTGTCTGTCTCTGTCTTTGTCTGACTGCCTGTCTGCCTTTGTTTGACTGTCTGTCCTGCTTTGTCTGTGCCTGTCTGCCTTTGTCTGACTGCCTGTCTGCCTTTGTCTGACTGCCTGTCTCTGCCTTTGTCTGACTGCCTGTCTGCTTTTGTCTGACTGCTTGTCTGCCTTTGTCTGACTGCCTGTCTCTGCCTTTGTCTGACTGCCTGTTTCTGCCTTTGTCTGACTGCGTGTCTCTTCCTTTGTCTGACTGTCTGTCTCTGTCTTTGTCTGACTGCCTGTCTGCCTTTGTCTGACTGCCTGTCTGCCTTTGTCTGCCTTTGTCTGACTGCCTGTCTGTCTTTGTCTGATTGCCTGTCTGCCTTTGTCAGACTGCCTGTCTGCCTTTCTCTGACTGCCTGTCTACCTTTGTCTGCCTTTGTCTGACTGCCTGTCTGTCTTTGTCTGACTGCCTGTCTCTGCCTTTGTCTGACTGCCTATCTCTGCCCTTGTCTAACCATCTGTCTGCCTTTGTCTGACTGCCGGTCTGCCTTTGTCTGACTACCGGTCTGCCTTTGTTTGACTGCCTGTCTGCCTTTGTCTGACTGCCTGTGCCTTTGTCTGACTGCCTGTCTGCCTTTGTCTGACTGCCTGGCTGCCTTTGTCTGACTGCCTGTTTGCCTTTGTCTGACTGCCTGTCTCTGCCTTTGTTTGACTGCCTGTCTGCCTTTGTCTGACTGCCCGTCTCTGCTTTTGTCTGACTGCCCGTCTCTGACTTTGTCTGACTGCCTGTCTCTGCCTTTGTCTGACTGCCTGTCTTTGCGATTGTCTAACTGCCTGTCTACATTTTTCTGACTGCCTGTCTGCCTTTGTCTGACTGACTGTCTGCCTTTGTCTGACTTCTTGTCTACTGCCTGTCTACCTTTGTCTGACTGCCTGTCTGCCTTTGTCTGCCTTTGTCTGACTTCTTGTCTACCTTTGTCTGACTTCCTGTCTGTCTTTGTATGACTGCCTGTCTCTTCCTTTGTCTGACTGACTGTCTCTGCCTTGGTCTGACTGCCTGTCTCTGCCTTGGTCTGACTGCCTGTCTGCCTTTGTCTGACTGCCTGTCTCTGCCTTTGTCTGAGTGCTTATCTGCCTTTGTCTGACTGCCTGCCTCTGCCTTTTTCTGATTGCCTGTCTGCCTTTGTCTGACTGCCTGTCTGCCTTTGTCTAACTGCCTGTATGCCTTTGTCTGACTGCCTGTCTCTGCCTTTGTCTGACTGCCTGTCTGGCTTTGTCTGACTTTCTGTCTGCCTTTTTCAAACTGCCTGTCTGCCTTTGTCTGACTGCCTGTCTGCCTTTGTCTGACTGCCTGGCTGCCTTTGTCTGACTGCCCTTCTATCTTTGTCTGACTGCCTGTCTGCCTTTGTCTGACTGCCTGTCTGCCTTTGACTGAGTGCCTGTCTGCCCTTGTCTGACTGCCTGTCTACCTTTGTCTGACTGCCTATCTGCCTTTGCCTGACTGCCTGTCTGCCTTTGTCTGACTGCCTGTCTGCCTTTGTCTGACTGCCTGACTGCCTGTCTCTGCCTTTGTCTGACTGCCTGTCTCTGCCTTTGTCTGACTGCTTGTCTGCCTTTATCTGGCAAACTGTCTGACTTTGTCTGACTGCCTGTCTGCCTTTGTTTTACTGTCTGTCTCTGCCTTTCTCTGAGTGCCTGTCTCTGCCTTTGTCTGATTGCTTGTCTGCCTTTGTCTGACTGCCTGTCTGCCTTTGTCTGACTGCCTGTCTGTCCTTGTCTGACTGCCTGTCTGCCTTTGTCTGACTGTCTGTTTGCCTTTGTCTGACTGCCTGTCTGCCTTTGACTGAGTGCCTGTCTGCCTGTCTACCTTTGTCTGACTGCCTGTCTGCCTTTGCCTGACTGCCTGTCTCTGCCTTTGTCTGACTGCCTGGCTGCCTTTGTCTGACTGCCGGTCTGCCCTTCCTTGACTGCCTGTTTGCCATTGTCTGACTGTCTGTCTACCTTTGTCTGACTGCCTGTCTCTGCCTTTGTCTGACTGCTTGTCTGCCTTTCTCTGACTGCCTGTCTCTGCCTTTGTCTGACTGCCTGTCTGCCTTTGTCTGAGTGCATGTCTGCCTTTGTCTGAATCCCAATCTGCCTTTGTGTGACTGCCTGACTGCCTGTCTCTGCCTTTGTCTGACTGCCTGTCTCATCCTTTGTCTGACTGCCTGTCTCTGCCTTTGTCTGACTGTCTACCTTTGTCCGACTGCCTGTCTGCCTTTGTCTGACTGTCTGTCTCTGCCTTTGTCTGACTGCCTGTCTCTGCCTTTGTCTGACTGCCTTTGACTGCCTGTCTGCCTTGTCTGACTGCCTGTCTGCCTTTGTCTGACTGCCTGTCTCTGCCTTTGTCTGACTGCCCGTCTGCCTTTGTCTGACTGCCTGTCTCTGCCTTTGTTTGACAGCCTGTCTGCCTTTGTCTGACTGCCTGTCTGCCTTTGTCTGACTGCCTGTCTCTGCCTCTGTCTGACTGCCTGTCTTCCTTTGTCTGACTGCCTGTCTCTTCTTTTGTCTGACTTCCTGTCTCTGCCTTTGTCTGACTTCCTGTCTCTTCCTTTGTCTGACTGCCTGTCTCTGACGTTGTCTGACTGCCTGTCTCTGCCTTTGTCTGACTGCCTGTCTCTGCGTTTGTCTGACTGCCTGACTCTACCTTTATCTGACTGCCTGTCTCTGCCTTTAACTGTCTGTCTCTGCCTTTGTCTGACTGCCTGTCTGCCTTTGTCTGACTGCCTGTCTGGCTTTGTCTGTGCCTGTCTGCCTTTGTCTGACTGCCTGTCTGCTTTTGTCTGACTGCCTGTCTCTGCCTTTGTTTGACTGCCTGTTTGCCTTTGTCTGACTGCCTGTCTGCCTTTGTCTGACTGCCTGACTGCCTTTGTCTGACTGCTTGTTTGCTTTTGTCTGACTGCCTGTCTGCCTTTGTTTGACTGCCTGTCTGCCTTTGTCTGACTGCCTGTCTCTGCCTTTCTCTGACTGCCTGTCTGCCTTTGTCTGACTGCCTGTCTCTGCCTTTGTCTGACTGCCTGTCTGCCTTTGTCTGACTGCCTGTCTACCTTTGTCTGACTGACTGCCTGTCTTTGTCTGACTGCCTGTCTCTGCCTTTGTCTGACTGCCTGTCTGCCCTTGTCCGACCATCTGTCTCCCTTTGTCTGACTGCCGGTCTGCCTTTGTCTGACTACCGGTCTGCCTTTGTTTGACTGCCTATCTGCCTTTGTCTGACTTCCTGTGCCTTTGTCTGACTCCCTGTCTCTGCCTTTGTCTGACTGCCTGGCTGCCTTTGTCTGACTGCCTGTCTCTGCCTTTGTCGGACTGCCTGTCTCTGCCTTTGTCTGACTGCCCGTCTGCCTTTGTCTGACTGCCCGTCTCTGCCTTTGTCTGACTGCCTGTCTCTGCTTTTGTCTGACTGCATGTCTCTGCCTTTGTCTGACTGCCTGTCTCTGCCTTTGTCTAACTGCCTGTCTACCTTTGTCTGACTCCCTGTCTGCCTTTGACTGACTGCCTGTCTGCCTTTGTCTGACTACTTGTCTATCTTTGTCTGACTACCTGTCTGCCTTTGTCTGACTGCCTGTATCTGCCTTTGTCTGACTGACTGTCGCTGCCTTGGTCCTACTGCTTGTCTCTGCCTTGGTCTGACTGCCTGTCAGCCTTTGTCTGGCTGTCTGTCTCTGGCTTCGTCTGAGTGCTTGTCTGCCTTTGTCTGATTGCCTGTCTCTGCCTTTCTCTGGCTGCCTGTCTCTGCCTTTGTCTGACTGCCTGTCTGCCTTTATCTAACTGCCTGTATGCCTTTGTCTGACTGCCTGTCTGCCTTTGTCTGACTGCTTGTCTCTGCCTATGTCTGACTGCCTGTCTGTCTGTCTGCCTTTGTCTGACTGCCTGTCTGCCTTTGTCTGACTGCCTGTCTGCCTTTGTCTGACTGCCTGTCTTCCTTTGTCTGCCTTTGTCTGACTGCCTGTCTGCCTTTGTTTGACTGCCTGTCTGCCCTTGTCTGACTGCCTGTTTGCCTTTGTCTGACTGCCTGTTGTCCTTTATCTGACTGCCAGACTCTTACTTTGTCTGACTGCCTGTCTGCCTTTGTCTGATTGCCTGTCTGCCTTTGTCTGACTGCCTGTCTGCCTTTGTCTGGTTGCCAGTCTCTGCCTTTGTCTGACTGCCTGTCTGCTTTCGTCTGACTGCCTGTCTCTGCCTTTGTCTGACATCCTGTCTGCCTTTGTCTGACTGCCTGTCTGGCTTTGTCTGTGCCTTTCTGCCTTTGTCTGACTGCCTGTCTCTTGCTTTGTCTGCCTGCCTGTCTGCTTTTGTCTGACTTCCTGTCTGTGCCTTTGTCTGACTGCCTGTCTGCCCTTGTCTTACAGTCTTTCTCTGCCTTTGTCTGACTGCTTGTCTCTGTCTTTGTCTGACTGCCTGTCTCTGCCTTTGTCTGACTACCTGTCTGTTTTTGTCTGACTGCCTGTCTGCTTTTGTCTGACTGCCTGTCCCTGCCTTTGTCTGACTGCCTGTCTGCCTTTGTCTGACTGCCTGGCTGCCTGTCTATGCCTTTGTCTGACTGCCTGTCTGCCTTTGTCTGACTGCCTGTCTGCCTTTGTTTGACTGCTTGTCTGCCTTTGTCTGACTGCTTGTCTGCCTTTGTCTGACTGCCAGTCTGTGCCTTTGTCTGACTACCTGTCTGCCTTTATCTGACTGCCTGTCTGCCTTTGTCTGACTGACTGTCTCTGCCTTTGTCTGACTTCCTGTCTGCCTTTGTCTGGCGTCTGTCTGCCTTTGTTTGACTGCCTGTCTGCCTTTGTCTGACTGCCTGTCTCTGCATTTGTCTGACTGCCTGTCTCTGCCTTTGTCTAACTGCCTGTCTGCCTTTGTCTGACTGCCTGTCTGCCTTTGTCTGACTGCCTGTCTGCCTTTGTCTGACTTCCTGGTTGCCTTTGTCTGATTGCCGTTTTGCCTTTGTCTGACTGCCTGATTGCCTGTCTGCCTTTTTCTGACTGCCTGCCTGTCTCTGCCTTTGTCTGACTGCCTGTCTGCCTTCTTCTGACTGCCTGTCTGCCTTTGTCTGACTGCCTTTCTGTCTTTGTCTGACTGCCTGTCTACCCTTTTCTGACTGCCTGTCTGCCCTTGTCTGACTGCCTGTCTGCCTTTGTATGACTGCCTGTCTGCCTTTGTCTGACAGCCTGTCTGCCTTTGTCTGACTGCCTGTCTGTCTTTCTTTGCCTTTGACTGCCTGTCTGCCTTTGTCTGACTGCCTGTCTGCTTTTGTCTGACTGCCTGTCTCTGCCTTTGTCTGACTGCCTGTCTGCCTTTGTCTGACTGTCTGTCTGCCTTTGATTGCCTGTCCTCCTTTTTCTGACTGCCTGTCTGCCTTTGTCTGAATGCCTGTCTGCCTTTGTCTGACTGCCGGTCTCTTTCTTTGTCTGTCTTTGTCTGACTGCCTGTCTCTGCCTTTGTCTGACTATGTCTGCCTTTGTCTGACTGCCTGTCTGCCATTGTCTGACTGTCTGACTGCCTGTCTCTGTCTTTGTCTGACTGCCTGTCTGCCTCTGTCTGATTGCCTGTCTGCCTTTGTCTGACTGCCTGTCTGCCTTTGTCTGACTCCCTCTCTGCCTTTGTCTGACTGTCTGTCTGCCTTTGACTGCCTGTCCTCCTTTTTCTCACTGCCTGTCTGCCTTTGTCTGACTGCCGGTCTCTGTCTTTGTCTGCCTTTGTCTGACTGCCTGTCCCTGCCTTTGTCTGACTATATGTCTACCTTTGTCTGACTGCCTGTCTGCCATTGTCTGACTGTCTGAATGCCTGTCTTTGTCTTTGTCTGACTGCCTGTCTGCCTTTGTCTGACTGCCTGTCTGCCTTTGTCTGACTGCCTGTCTGCCTTTGTCTGACTGCCTCTCTGCCTTTGTCTGACTGCCTGTCTCTGCCTTTGTCTAACTGCCTGGCTGCCTTTGACTGCCTGTGTCTGCCTTTGTCAGACTGCCTGTCTTTGTCTTTGTCTGACTGCCTGTCTGCCTTTGTTTGACTGCCTGTCTGCCTTTCTCTGACTGCCCGTCTCTGCCTTTGTCTGACTTCCTGTCTGCCTTTGTCTGACTGTCTGTCTCATCCTTTGTCTGACTGCCTGTCTCTGCCTTTGTCTAACTGCCTGTCTGTCTTAGTCTGACTGCCTGTCTCTGCCTTTGTCTGACTGCCTGTCAGCCTTTGTCTGACTACTTGTCTACCTTTATCTGACTGCCTGTCTGACTTTGTTTGACTGCATGTCTCTGCCTTTATCTGACTGACTGTCTCTGCCTTTGTCTGACCGCCTGTCTGACTGCCTGTCTCTGCCTTTGTCTGAGTGCCTGTCTGCCTTTGTCTGACTGCCTGTCTGCATTTGTCTGACTGCCTGTCTCTGCCTTTGTCTGACTGCCTGTCTGCCTTTGTTTGAGTGCCTTTCTGCCTTTTGTCTGACTGCCTGTCTCATCCTTTGTCTGACTGCCTGTCTGCCTTTGTATGACTCCCTGTCTACCTTTGCCTGAATGCCTGTCTGCCTTTGTCTCACTGCTTGTCTGCCTTTGTCTGACTGCCTATTTGCCTTTGTCTGACTGGCTGTCTCTGCCTTTGTCTAACTGCCTGGCTGCCTTTGACTGCCTGTGTCTGCCTTTGTGAGACTGCCTGTCTTTGCCTTTGTCTGAATGCCTGTCTGCCTTTGTCTGACTGCCTGTCTGCCTTTGTCTGACTGCCTGGCTGCCTTTATGTGACTGCCTGTCTGCCTTTGCCTGACTGCCTGTCTGCCTTTGTCTGACTGCCCGTCTCTGCCTTTGTCTGACTGCCTGTCTCTGCCTTTGTCTGACTGCCTGTCTCTGCCTTTGTCTGACTGACTGTCTCTTCCTTTGTCTGACTGCCTGTCTCTGCCTTTGTCTGACCGCCTGTCTGCCTTTGTCTGACTGCCTGTCTCTGCCTTTGTCTGAGTGCCATTCTGCCTTTGTCTGACTTCCTGTCTATATTTGTCTGACTGCCTGTCTCTGCCTTTGTCTAACTGCCTTTCTGCCTTTGTCTGACTGCCTGTCTCTGCCTTTGTCTGACTGCCTGTCTGCCTTTATCTAACTGCCTGTCTGTCTTTGTCTGACTGCCTGTCTCTGCCTTTGTCTGACTGCCTGTCTGCCTTTGTCTGGCTGTCTGTCTGCCTTTGTCTGACTGCCTGTCTGCCTTTGTTTGACTGCCTGTCTCTGCCTTCCTCTAACTGCCTGTCTCTGCCTTTGTCTGACTGCCTGTTTGCCTTTGTCTGACTGCCTGTCTGCTTTTGTCTGACTGCCTGTCTGCCTTTGTCTGACTGCCTGTCTGCCCTTGTCTGACTGCTTGTCTGCCTGTGTCTGACTGCCTGTCTGCCTTTGTGTGACTGCCTGTCTGCCTTTGTCTGACTGACTGTCTGCCTTTGTCTGACTGCCTGTCTACCTTTGTCTGACTGCCTGTCTGCTTTTTTCTGACTGCCTGTATGCCTTAGTCTGACTGCCTGGCTGCCTTTGTGTGACTGCCTGTCTGCCTTTGCCTGACTGCCTGTCTGTCTTTGTCTGACTGCCTGTCTGCCTTTGTCTGACTGCCCGTCTCTGCCTTTGTCTGACTGCCTGTCTCTGCCTTTGTCTGACTGTCTGTCTGCCTTTGTCTGACTGCCTGTCTCTGCCTTTGTCTGACTGCCTGTCTGCCTTTCTCTGACTGCCTGTCTCTGCCTTTGTCTGACTGCCTGTCTGCCTTTGTCTGACTGCCTGTCTGCCTTTGTCTGACTGCCTGTCTGCCTTTGTCTGACTGCCTGTCTGCCTTTGTCTGACTGCCTGACTGCCTGTCTCTGCCTTTGTCTGACTGCCTGTCTCTGCCTTTGTCTGACTGATTGTCTGCCTTTATCTGGCAAACTGTCTGACTTTGTCTGACTGCCTGTCTGCCTTTGTTTTACTGTCTGTCTCTGCCTTTCTCTGAGTTCCTGTCTCTGCCTTTGTCTGATTGCTTGTCTGCCTTTGTCTGACTGCCTGTCTGCCTTTGTCTGACTGCCCGTCTGTCCTTGTCTGACTGCCTGTCTGCCTTTGTCTGACTGTCTGTCTGCCTTTGTCTGACTGCCTGTCTGCCTTTGACTGAGTGCCTGTCTGCCCTTGTCTGACTGCCTGTCTACCTTTGTCTGACTGCCTGTCTGCCTTTGCCTGACTGCCTGTCTCTGCCTTTGTCTGACTGCCTGGCTGCCTTTGTCTGACTGCCGGTCTGCCCTTCCTTGACTGCCTGTTTGCCATTGTCTGACTGTCTGTCTGCCTTTGTCTGACTGCCTGTCTCTGCCTTTGTCTGACTGCTTGTCTGCCTTTCTCTGACTGCCTGTCTCTGCCTTTGTCTGACTGCCTGTCTGCCTTTGTCTGACTGCATGTCTGCCTTTGTCTGAATCCCAATCTGCCTTTGTCTGACTGCCTGACTGCCTGTCTCTGCCTTTGTCTGACTGCCTGTCTCATCCTTTGTCTGACTGCCTGTCTCTGCCTTTGTCTGACTGTCTGTCTACCTTTGTCCGACTGCCTGTCTGCCTTTGTCTGACTGTCTGTCTCTGCCTTTGTCTGACTGCCTGTCTCTGCCTTTGTCTGACTGCCTTTGACTGCCTGTCTGCCTCTTCTGACTGCCTGTCTGCCTTTGTCTGACTGCCTGTCTCTGCCTTTGTCTGACTGCCCGTCTGCCTTTGTCTGACTGCCTGTCTCTGCCTTTGTTTGACAGCCTGTCTGCCTTTGTCTGACTGCCTGTCTGCCTTTGTCTGACTGCCTGTCTCTGCCTCTGTCTGACTGCCTGTCTTCCTTTGTCTGACTGCCTGTCTCTTCTTTTGTCTGACTTCCTGTCTCTGCCTTTGTCTGACTTCCTGTCTCTTCCTTTGTCTGACTGCCTGTCTCTGACGTTGTCTGACTGCCTGTCTCTGCCTTTGTCTGACTGCCTGTCTCTGCGTTTGTCTGACTGCCTGACTCTACCTTTATCTGACTGCCTGTCTCTGCCTTTGACTGTCTGTCTCTGCCTTTGTCTGACTGCCTGTCTGCCTTTGTCTGACTGCCTGTCTGGCTTTGTCTGTGCCTGTCTGCCTTTGTCTGACTGCCTGTCTGCTTTTGTCTGACTGCCTGTCTGCCTTTGTTTGACTGCCTGTTTGCTTTTGTCTGACTGCCTGTCTGCCTTTGTCTGACTGCCTGACTGCCTTTGTCTGACTGCTTGTTTGCTTTTGTCTGACTGCCTGTCTGCCTTTGTTTGACTGCCTGTCTGCCTTTGTCTGACTGCCTGTCTCTGCCTTTGTCTGACTGCCTGTGTGCCTTTGTCTGACTGCCTGTCTCTGCCTTTGTCTGACTGCCTGTCTGCCTTTGTCTGACTGCCTGTCTATCTTTGTCTGACTGACTGCCTGTCTTTGTCTGACTGACTGCCTGTCTTTGTCTGACTGCCTGTCTCTGCCTTTGTCTGACTGCCTGTCTGCCCTTGTCTGACCATCTGTCTCCCTTTGTCTGACTGCCGGTCTGCCTTTGTCTGACTACCGGTCTGCCTTTGTTTGACTGCCTATCTGCCTTTGTCTGACTGCCTGTCTCTGCCTTTGTCTGACTGCCTGGCTGCCTTTGTCTGACTGCCTGTCTCTGCCTTTGTCGGACTGCCTGTCTCTGCCTTTGTCTGACTGCCTGTCTGCCTTTGTCTGACTGCCCGTCTCTGCCTTTGTCTGACTGCCTGTCTCTGCTTTTGTCTGACTGCATGTCTCTGCCTTTGTCTGACTGCCTGTCTCTGCCTTTGTCTAACTGCCTGTCTACCTTTGTCTGACTCCCTGTCTGCCTTTGACTGACTGCCTGTCTGCCTTTATCTGACTACTTGTCTATCTTTGTCTGACTACCTGTCTGCCTTTGTCTGACTGCCTGTATCTGCCTTTGTCTGACTGACTGTCGCTGCCTTGGTCCTACTGCTTGTCTCTGCCTTGGTCTGACTGCCTGTCTGCCTTTGTCTGGCTGTCTGTCTCTGGCTTTGTCTGAGTGCTTGTCTGCCTTTGTCTGATTGCCTGTCTCTGCCTTTCTCTGGCTGCCTGTCTCTGCCTTTGTCTGACTGCCTGTCTGCCTTTATCTAACTGCCTGTATGCCTTTGTCTGACTGCCTGTCTGCCTTTGTCTGACTGCTTGTCTCTGCCTATGTCTGACTGCCTGTCTGTCTGTCTGCCTTTGTCTGACTGCCTGTCTGCCTTTGTCTGACTGCCTGTCTTCCTTTGTCTGACTGCCTGTCTCTGCGTTTGTCTGACTTACTGTCTCTTCCTTTGTCTGACTGCCTGTCTCTGCCTTTGTCTGACTGCCTGTCTCTGCCTTTGTCTGACTGCCTGTCTCTGCCTTTGTCTGACTGCCTGTCTCTGCCTTTGTCTGACTGCCTGTCTCTGCCTTTGTCTGACTGCCTGTCTCTGCATTTGTCTGACTGCCTGACTCTGCCATTATCTGACTGCCTGTCTCTGCCTTTGTCTGACTGTCTGTCTCTGTCTTTGTCTGACTGCCTGTCTGCCTTTGTTTGACTGTCTGTCCTGCTTTGTCTGTGCCTGTCTGCCTTTGTCTGACTGCCTGTCTGCCTTTGTCTGACTGCCTGTCTCTGCCTTTGTCTGACTACCTGTCTGCTTTTGTCTGACTGCTTGTCTGCCTTTGTCTGACTACCTGTCTCTGCCTTTGTCTGACTGCCTGTTTCTGCCTTTGTCTGACTGCGTGTCTCTGCCTTTGTCTGACTGTCTGTCTCTGTCTTTGTCTGACTGCCTGTCTGCCTTTGTCTGACTGCCTGTCTGCCTTTGTCTGACTGCCTGTCTGTCTTTGTCTGATTGCCTGTCTGCCTTTGTCAGACTGCCTGTCTGCCTTTCTCTGACTGCCTGTCTACCTTTGTCTGCCTTTGTCTGACTGCCTGTCTGTCTTTGTCTGACTGCCTGTCTCTGCCTTTGTCTGACTGCCTATCTCTGCCCTTGTCTAACCATCTGTCTGCCTTTGTCTGACTGCCGGTCTGCCTTTGTCTGACTACCGGTCTGCCTTTGTTTGACTGCCTGTCTGCCTTTGTCTGACTGCCTGTGCCTTTGTCTGACTGCCTGTCTGCCTTTGTCTGACTGCCTGGCTGCCTTTGTCTGACTGCCTGTTTGCCTTTGTCTGACTGCCTGTCTCTGCCTTTGTTTGACTGCCTGTCTGCCTATGTCTGACTGCCCGTCTCTGCCTTTGTCTGACTGCCCGTCTCTGACTTTGTCTGACTGCCTGTCTCTGCCTTTGTCTGACTGCCTGTCTTTGCGATTGTCTAACTGCCTGTCTACATTTTTCTGACTGCCTGTCTGCCTTTGTCTGACTTCTTGTCTACTGCCTGTCTACCTTTGTCTGACTGCCTGTCTGCCTTTGTCTGCCTTTGTCTGACTTCTTGTCTACCTTTGTCTGACTTCCTGTCTGCCTTTGTATGACTGCCTGTCTCTTCCTTTGTCTGACTGACTGTCTCTGCCTTGGTCTGACTGCCTGTCTCTGCCTTGGTCTGACTGCCTGTCTGCCTTTGTCTGACTGCCTCTCTCTGCCTTTGTCTGAGTGCTTATCTGCCTTTGTCTGACTGCCTGCCTCTGCCTTTTTCTGATTGCCTGTCTGCCTTTGTCTGACTGCCTGTCTGCCTTTGTCTAACTGCCTGTATGCCTTTGTCTGACTGCCTGTCTCTGCCTTTGTCTGACTGCCTGTCTGGCTTTGTCTGACTTTCTGTGTGCCTTTGTCAAACTGCCTGTCTGCCTTTGTCTGACTGCCTGTCTGCCTTTGTCTGACTGCCTGGCTGCCTTTGTCTGACTGCCCTTCTATTTTTGTCTGACTGCCTGTCTGCCTTTGTCTGACTGCCTGTCTGCCTTTGACTGAGTGCCTGTCTGCCCTTGTCTGACTGCCTGTCTACCTTTGTCTGACTGCCTATCTGCCTTTGCCTGACTGCCTGTCTGCCTTTGTCTGACTGCCTGTCTGCCTTTGTCTGACTGCCTGACTGCCTGTCTCTGCCTTTGTCTGACTGCCTGTCTCTGCCTTTGTCTGACTGCTTGTCTGCCTTTATCTGGCAAACTGTCTGACTTTGTCTGACTGCCTGTCTGCCTTTGTTTTACTGTCTGTCTCTGCCTTTCTCTGAGTGCCTGTCTCTGCCTTTGTCTGATTGCTTGTCTGCCTTTGTCTGACTGCCTGTCTGCCTTTGTCTGACTGCCTGTCTGTCCTTGTCTGACTGCCTGTCTGCCTTTGTCTGACTGTCTGTCTGCCTTTGTCTGAGTGCCTGTCTGCCCTTGTCTGACTGCCTGTCTACCTTTGTCTGACTGCCTGTCTGCCTTTGCCTGACTGCCTGTCTCTGCCTTTGTCTGACTGCCTGGCTGCCTTTGTCTGAATGCCGGTCTGCCCTTCCTTGACTGCCTGTTTGCCATTGTCTGACTGTCTGTCTGCCTTTGTCTGACTGCCTGTCTCTGCCTTTGTCTGACTGCTTGTCTGCCTTTCTCTGACTGCCTGTCTCTGCCTTTGTCTGACTGCCTGTCTGCCTTTGTCTGACTGCATGTCTGCCTTTGTCTGAATCCCAATCTGCCTTTGTCTAACTGCCTGACTGCCTGTCTCTGCCTTTGTCTGACTGCCTGTCTCATCCTTTGTCTGACTGCCTGTCTCTGCCTTTGTCTGACTGTCTGTCTACCTTTGTCCGACTGCCTGTCTGCCTTTGTCTGACTGTCTGTCTCTGCCTTTGTCTGACTGCCTGTCTCTGCCTTTGTCTGACTGCCTTTGACTGCCTGTCTGCCTTGTGTGACTGCCTGTCTGCCTTTGTCTGACTGCCTGTCTCTGCCTTTGTCTGACTGCCCGTCTGCCTTTGTCTGACTGCCTGTCTCTGCCTTTGTTTGACAGCCTGTCTGCCTTTGTCTGACTGCCTGTCTGCCTTTGTCTGACTGCCTGTCTCTGCCTCTGTCTGACTGCCTGTCTTCCTTTGTCTGACTGCCTGTCTCTTCTTTTGTCTGACTTCCTGTCTCTGCCTTTGTCTGACTTCCTGTCTCTTCCTTTGTCTGACTGCCTGTCTCTGACGTTGTCTGACTGCCTGTCTCTGCCTTTGTCTGACTGCCTGTCTCTGCGTTTGTCTGACTGCCTGACTCTACCTTTATCTGACTGCCTGTCTCTGCCTTTGACTGTCTGTCTCTGCCTTTGTCTGACTGCCTGTCTGCCTTTGTCTGACTGCCTGTCTGGCTTTGTCTGTGCCTGTCTGCCTTTGTCTGACTGCCTGTCTGCTTTTGTCTGACTGCCTGTCTCTGCCTTTGTTTGACTGCCGATTTGCCTTTGTCTGACTGCCTGTCTGCCTTTGTCTGACTGCCTGACTGCCTTTGTCTGACTGCTTGTTTGCTTTTGTCTGACTGCCTGTCTGCCTTTGTTTGACTGCCTGTCTGCCTTTGTCTGACTGCCTGTCTCTGCCTTTGTCTGACTGCCTGTCTGCCTTTGTCTGACTGCCTGTCTCTGCCTTTGTCTGACTGCCTGTCTGCCTTTGTCTGACTGCCTGTCTACCTTTGTCTGACTGACTGCCTGTCTTTGTCTGACTGCCTGTCTCTGCCTTTGTCTGACTGCCTGTCTGCCCTTGTCCGACCATCTGTCTCCCTTTGTCTGACTGCCGGTCTGCCTTTGTCTGACTACCGGTCTGCCTTTGTTTGACTGCCTATCTGCCTTTGTCTGACTTCCTGTGCCTTTGTCTGACTCCCTGTCTCTGCCTTTGTCTGACTGCCTGGCTGCCTTTGTCTGACTTCCTGTCTCTGCCTTTGTCTGACTGCCTGTCTCTGCCTTTGTCTGACTGCCTGTCTGCCTTTGTCTGACTGCCCGTCTCTGCCTTTGTCTGACTGCCTGTCTCTGCTTTTGTCTGCCTGCATGTCTCTGCCTTTGTCTGACTGCCTGTCTCTGCCTTTGTCTAACTGCCTGTCTACCTTTGTCTGACTCCCTGTCTGCCTTTGACTGACTGCCTGTCTGCCTTTGTCTGACTACTTGTCTATCTTTGTCTGACTACCTGTCTGCCTTTGTCTGACTGCCTGTATCTGCCTTTGTCTGACTGACTGTCGCTGCCTTGGTCCTACTGCTTGTTTCTGCCTTGGTCTGACTGCCTGTCAGCCTTTGTCTGGCTGTCTGTCTCTGGCTTCGTCTGAGTGCTTGTCTGCCTTTGTCTGATTGCCTGTCTCTGCCTTTCTCTGGCTGCCTGTCTCTGCCTTTGTCTGACTGCCTGTCTGCCTTTATCTAACTGCCTGTATGCCTTTGTCTGACTGCCTGTCTGCCTTTGTCTGACTGCTTGTCTCTGCCTATGTCTGACTGCCTGTCTGTCTGTCTGCCTTTGTCTGACTGCCTGTCTGCCTTTGTCTGACTGCCTGTCTGCCTTTGTCTGACTGCCTGTCTCTGCCTTTGTCTGGCTGCCTGTCTTCCTTTGTCTGCCTTTGTCTGACTGCCTGTCTGCCTTTGTTTGACTGCCTGTATGCCCTTGTCTGACTGCCTGTTTGCCTTTGTCTGACTGCCTGTTGTCCTTTATCTGACTGCCAGACTCTTCCTTTGTCTGACTGCCTGTCTGCCTTTGTCTGACTGCCTGTCTGCCTTTGTCTGACTGCCTGTCTGCCTTTGTCTGGTTGCCAGTCTCTGCCTTTGTCTGACTGCCTGTCTGCTTTCGTCTGACTGCCTGTCTCTGCCTTTGTCTGACTGCCTGTCTGCCTTTGTCTGACTGCCTGTCTGGCTTTGTCTGTGCCTTTCTGCCTTTGTCTGACTGCCTGTCTCTTGCTTTGTCTACCTGCCTGTCTGCTTTTGTCTGACTTCCTGTCTGTGCCTTTGTCTGACTGCCTGTCTGCCCTTGTCTTACAGTCTTTCTCTGCCTTTGTCTGACTGCTTGTCTCTGTCTTTGTCTGACTGCCTGTCTCTGCCTTTGTCTGACTACCTGTCTGTTTTTGTCTGACTGCCTGTCTGCTTTTGTCTGACTGCCTGTCCCTGCCTTTGTCTGACTGCCTGTCTGCCTTTGTCTGACTGCCTGACTGCCTGTCTATGCCTTTGTCTGACTGCCTGTCTGCCTTTGTCTGACTGCCTGTCTGCCTTTGTTTGACTGCTTGTCTGCCTTTGTCTGACTGCTTGTCTGCCTTTGTCTGACTGCCAGTCTGTGCCTTTGTCTGACTACCTGTCTGCCTTTATCTGACTGCCTGTCTGCCTTTGTCTGACTGACTGTCTCTGCCTTTGTCTGACTTCCTGTCTGCCTTTGTCTGGCGTCTGTCTGCCTTTGTTTGACTGCCTGTCTGCCTTTGTCTGACTGCCTGTCTCTGCATTTGTCTGACTGCCTGTCTCTGCCTTTGTCTAACTGCCTGTCTGCCTTTGTCTGACTGCCTGTCTGCCTTTGTCTGACTGCCTGTCTGCCTTTGTCTGACTTCCTGGTTGCCTTTGTCTGATTGCCGTTTTGCCTTTGTCTGACTGCCTGATTGCCTGTCTGCCTTTTTCTGACTGCCTGCCTGTCTCTGCCTTTGTCTGACTGCCTGTCTGCCTTCTTCTGACTGCCTGTCTGCCTTTGTCTGACTGCCTTTCTGTCTTTGTCTGACTGCCTGTCTACCCTTGTCTTACTGCCTGTCTGCCCTTGTCTGACTGCCTGTCTGCCTTTGTATGACTGCCTGTCTGCCTTTGTCTGACAGCCTGTCTGCCTTTGTCTGACTGCCTGTCTGTCTTTCTTTGCCTTTGACTGCCTGTCTGCCTTTGTCTGACTGCCTGTCTGCTTTTGTCTGACTGCCTGTCTCTGCCTTTGTCTGACTGCCTGTCTGCCTTTGTCTGACTGTCTGTCTGCCTTTGATTGCCTGTCCTCCTTTTTCTGACTGCCTGTCTGCCTTTGTCTGAATGCCTGTCTGCCTTTGTCTGACTGCCGGTCTCTTTCTTTGTCTGTCTTTGTCTGACTGCCTGTCTCTGCCTTTGTCTGACTATGTCTGCCTTTGTCTGACTGCCTGTCTGCCATTGTCTGACTGTCTGACTGCCTGTCTCTGTCTTTGTCTGACTGCCTGTCTGCCTCTGTCTGACTGCCTGTCTGCCTTTGTCTGACTGCCTGTCTGCCTTTGTCTGACTCCCTCTCTGCCTTTGTCTGACTGTCTGTCTGCCTTTGACTGCCTGTCCTCCTTTTTCTGACTGCCTGTCTGCCTTTGTCTGACTGCCGGTCTCTGTCTTTGTCTGCCTTTGTCTGACTGCCTGTCCCTGCCTTTGTCTGACTATCTGTCTACCTTTGTCTGACTGCCTGTCTGCCATTGTCTGACTGTCTGAATGCCTGTCTTTGTCTTTGTCTGACTGCCTGTCTGCCTTTGTCTGACTGCCTGTCTGCCTTTGTCTGACTGCCTGTCTGCCTTTGTCTGACTGCCTCTCTGCCTTTGTCTGACTACCTGTCTCTGCCTTTGTCTAACTGCCTGGCTGCCTTTGACTGCCTGTGTCTGCCTTTGTCAGACTGCCTGTCTTTGTCTTTGTCTGACTGCCTGTCTGCCTTTGTTTGACTGCCTGTCTGCCTTTCTCTGACTGCCCGTCTCTGCCTTTGTCTGACTTCCTGTCTGCCTTTGTCTGACTGTCTGTCTCATCCTTTGTCTGACTGCCTGTCTCTGCCTTTGTCTAACTGCCTGTCTGTCTTAGTCTGACTGCCTGTCTCTGCCTTTGTCTGACTGCCTGTCAGCCTTTGTCTGACTACTTGTCTACCTTTATCTGACTGCCTGTCTGACTTTGTTTGACTGCATGTCTCTGCCTTTATCTGACTGACTGTCTCTGCCTTTGTCTGACCGCCTGTCTGATTGCCTGTCTCTGCCTTTGTCTGAGTGCCTGTCTGCCTTTGTCTGACTGCCTGTCTGCATTTGTCTGACTGCCTGTCTCTGCCTTTGTCTGACTGACTGTCTCTGCCTTTGTCTAACTGCCTGTCTGCCTTTGTTTGAGTGCCTTTCTGCCTTTTGTCTGACTGCCTGTCTCATCCTTTGTCTGACTGCCTGTCTGCCTTTGTATGACTCCCTGTCTACCTTTGCCTGAATGCCTGTCTGCCTTTGTCTCACTGCTTGTCTGCCTTTGTCTGACTGCCTATTTGCCTTTGTCTGACTGGCTGTCTCTTTGCCTTTGTCTAACTGCCTGGCTGCCTTTGACTGCCTGTGTCTGCCTTTGTGAGACTGCCTGTCTTTGCCTTTGTCTGAATGCCTGTCTGCCTTTGTATGACTGCCTGTCTGCCTTTGTCTGACTGCCTGGCTGCCTTTATGTGACTGCCTGTCTGCCTTTGCCTGACTGCCTGTCTGCCTTTGTCTGACTGCCCGTCTCTGCCTTTGTCTGACTGCCTGTCTCTGCCTTTGTCTGACTGCCTGTCTCTGCCTTTGTCTGACTGACTGTCTCTTCCTTTGTCTGACTGCCTGTCTCTGCCTTTGTCTGACCGCCTGTCTGCCTTTGTTTGACTGCCTGTCTCTGCCTTTGTCTGAGTGCCATTCTGCCTTTGTCTGACTTCCTGTCTGCATTTGTCTGACTGCCTGTCTCTGCCTTTGTCTAACTGCCTTTCTGCCTTTGTCTGACTGCCTGTCTCTGCCTTTGTCTGACTGCCTGTCTGCCTTTATCTAACTGCCTGTCTGTCTTTGTCTGACTGCCTGTCTCTGCCTTTGTCTGACTGCCTGTCTGCCTTTGTCTGGCTGTCTGTCTGCCTTTGTCTGAGTGCCTGTCTGCCTTTGTTTGACTGCCTGTCTCTGCCTTCCTCTAACTGCCTGTCTCTGCCTTTGTCTGACTGCCTGTTTGCCTTTGTCTGACTGCCTGTCTGCGTTTGTCTGACTGCCTGTCTGCCTTTGTCTGACTGCCTGTCTGCCCTTGTCTGACTGCTTGTCTGCCTGTGTCTGACTGCCTGTCTGCCTTTGTGTGACTGCCTGTCTGCCTTTGTCTGACTGACTGTCTGCCTTTGTCTGACTGCCTTTCTACCTTTGTCTGACTGCCTGTCTGCTTTTTTCTGACTGCCTGTATGCCTTTGTCTGACTGCCTGGCAGCCTTTGTGTGACTGCCTGTCTGCCTTTGCCTGACTGCCTGTCTGTCTTTGTCTGACTGCCTGTCTGCCTTTGTCTGACTGCCCGTCTCTGCCTTTGTCTGACTGCCTGTCTCTGCCTTTGTCTGACTGCCCGTCTCTGCCTTTATCTGACTGCCTGTCTGCCTTTGTCTGACTGTCTGTCTCATCCTTTGTCTGACGGCCTGTCTCTGCATTTGTCTAACTGCCTGTCTGTCTTAGTCTGACTGCCTGTCTCGGCCTTTGTCTGACTGCCTGTCTGCCTTTGTCTGACTACTTGTCTACCTTTGTCTGACTGTCTCTCTGCCTTTGTTTGACTGCATGTCTCTGCCTTTATCTGACTGACTGTCTCTACCTTTGTTTGACTGCCTGTCTCTGCCTTTGTCTGACCGCCTGTCTGCCTTTGTCTGACTGCCTGTCTCTGCCTTTGTCTGAGTGCCTGTCTGCCTTTGTCTGACTGCCTGTCTGCATTTGTCTGACTGCCTGTCTCTGCCTTTGTCTGACTGACTGTCTCTGCCTTTGTCTAACTGCCTGTCTGCCTTTGTTTGACTGCTTTTCTGCCTTTGTCTGACTGCCTGTCTCTGCCTTTGTCTGACTGCCTGTCTGCCTTTGTATGACTCCCTGTCTGCCTTTGTCTGAATGCCTGTCTGTCTTTATCTCACTGCTCCTCTGCCTTTGTCTGACTGCCTGTCTGCCTTTGTCTGACTGCCTGTCTGCCTTTGTCTGATTGCCTGTCTGCCTTTGTCTTACTGCCTGTCTGCCTTTGTCTGACTGCCTGTCTGCCTTTGTCTGACTGCCTGTCTGCCCTTGTCTGACTGCCTGTCTGCACTTGTCTGACTGCCTGTCTGCCTTTGTCTGACTGCCTATCTGCCTTTGTTTGACTGCCTGTCTCTGCCTTTGTCTGACTGCCTGTCTGCCTTTGTCTGACTGACTTTTTTTTTATATTAAAACATATGACACAATTATGTACAGAAAGAACTTAAAGCTGTGCATTGGCGTGCACAGCTATATTAAAAATTCCATGACACATGAAATATATACTACATAATAACTTATAATACATAATAATACATAATATTAGCACCACATCGGTAAAAATTTCATGTTACGTGTGGGGCAGGAATGGTGTAGGGAGTGTGCCTCTCCAGGTGTTGGCGGCAATCTTTGCCTGCTGGTTGGACATATTTGGTACATCAGGCGTGGCCTTCGTGAAGCCGTTCCACAGTCGAGGTCATCTATGTACACGTTCCACAGGACTGACCCCAACACTGAGCCTTGTGGAACTGATGCCCTTATACAGGCAGGTTTGGAAGACCGCCCGTTGAGAACTACTCGGAGCGTCCTTTCTTGAAGGTAGTCCTCGATTAACATTAGCAGACTTCCATCGACACCCTTGGCGCGTAGCTTTGCCAGAAGGCCGGAGTGCCACACTCGATCAAAGGCGCCGGCGATGTCCAGTGCCACCACGAGGGTGTCCAAGCCTTCATCGAGGGTGTCTTGCCATTCTTGTGAGAGAAGCCTGTCTGCCTTTGTCTGACTGCCTATCTGCCTTTGTCTAACTGCCTGTCCTCCTTTGTCTGACTGCCTGTCTGCCTTTGGCTGACTGCCTGTCTGCCTTTGTCTGACTGCCTTTCTCTGCCTTTGTCTGCCTGCCTGTCTACCTTTGTCTGACTGCCTGTCTGCCTTTGTCTGACTATCTGTCTGCCTTTGTCTGACTGCCTGTCTGTCTTTGTCTGACTGTCTGTCTCTGCCTTTGTCTGACTGCCTGTCTCTATATTTGTCTGACTGCCTGTCTCTGCCTTTGTCTGACTGCCTGTCTGCCTTTGTCTGACTGCCTGTCTGCTTTTGTCTGACTGCCTGTCTGCCTTTGTCTGACAGACTGTCCCTACCTTTGTCTGACTGCCTGTCTGACTGGGTGGGTTTATATGACTGCCTGTCTGCCCTTGTCTGACTGCCTGTCTGCCTGTGTCTGACTGCCTGTCTGCCTTTGTCTGACTGCCTGTCTGCCTTTGTCTGACTGCCTGTCTGCCTTTGTCTGACTGCATGTCTAACTTTGTCTGACTGCCTGTCTGCCTTTGTCTGACTGCCTGTCTGCCTTTGTCTGACTGCCTGGCTGCCTTTATGTGACTGCCTGTCTGCCTTTGCCTGACTGCCTGTCTGCCTTTGTCTGACTGCCTGTCTGCCTTTGTCTGACTGCCCGTCTCTGCCTTTGTCTGACTGCCTGTCTCTGCCTTTGTCTGACTGCCTGTCTCTGCCTTTGTCTGACTGATTGTCTCTTCCTTTGTCTGACTGCCTGTCTCTGCCTTTGTCTGACCGCCTGTCTGCCTTTGTCTGACTGCCTGTCTCTGCCTTTGTCTGAGTGCCTGTCTGCCTTTGTCTGACTGCCTGTCTGCATTTGTCTGACTGCCTGTCTCTGCCTTTGTCTGACTGCCTGTCTCTGCCTTTGTCTAACTGCCTTTCTGCCTTTGTCTGACTGCCTGTCTCTGCCTTTGTCTGACTGCCTGTCTGCCTTTATCTAACTGCCTGTCTGTCTTTGTCTGACTGCCTGTCTCTGCCTTTGTCTGACTGCCTGTCTGCCTTTGTCTGGCTGTCTGTCTGCCTTTGTCTGACTGCCTGTCTGCCTTTGTTTGACTGCCTGTCTCTGCCTTCCTCTAACTGCCTGTCTCTGCCTCTGTCTGACTGCCTGTTTGCCTTTGTCTGACTGCCTGTCTGCTTTTGTCTCACTACCTGTCTGCCTTTGTCTGACTGCCTGTCTGCCCTTGTCTGACTGCCTGTCTGCCTGTGTCTGACTGCCTGTCTGCCTTTGTGTGACTGCCTGTCTGCCTTTGTCTGACTGACTGTCTGCCTTTGTCTGACTGCCTGTCTACCTTTGTCTGACTGCCTGTCTGCTTTTGTCTGACTGCCTGTCTGCCTTTGTCTGACTGCCTGGCTGCCTTTGTGTGACTGCCTGTCTGCCTTTGCCTGACTGCCTGTCTGCCTGTGTCTGACTGCCTGTCTGCCTTTGTCTGACTGCCCGTCTCTGCCTTTGTCTGACTGCCTGTCTCTGCCTTTGTCTGACTGCCTGTCTCTGCCTTTGTCTGACTGCCTGTCTCTGCCTTTGTCTGACTGCCTGTCTCTGCCTTTGTCTAACTGCCTGTCTGCCTTTGTCTTACTGTCTGTCTTTGCCTTTGTCTGACTGCCTGTCTCTGTCTGTCTGACTGCCTGTCTCTGCCTTTGTCTGACTGCCTGTCTGCCTTTGTCTGACTGCCTGTCTGCCTTTGTCTGACTGCCTCTCTACCTTTGTCTGACTGTCTGTCTCTGCCTTTGTCTGACTGCTTGTCTCTACCTTTGTCTGACTGCCTGTCTGCCTTTGTCTGACTGCCGGTCTGCCTTTGTCTGACTGCCTGTCCTCCTTTTTCTGACTGCCTGTCTGCCTTTGTCTGACTGCCTGTCTGCCTTTGTCTGACTGCCTGTCTCTGCATTTGTCTGCCTGCCTGTCTACCTTTGTCTGACTGCCTGTCTCTGCCTTTGTCTGACTATCTGTCTGCCTTTGTCTGACTGCCTGTCTGCCTTTGTCTGACTGCCTGTCTGCCTTTGACTGCCTGTCTCTGTCTGACTGCCTGTCTGTCTTTGTCTGACTGCCTGTCTCTGCCTTTGTTTGACAGCCTGTCTGCCTTTGTCTGACTACTTGTCTACCTTTGTCTGACTGTCTGTCTGCCTTTATCTGACTGCCTGTCTCTGCCTTTGTCTGACATCCTATCTGCCTTTGTCTGACTGCCTGTCTGCCTTTGTCTGACTGCCTGTCTGCCTTTGTCTGACTGCCTGTCTGCCTTTGTCTGACTGCCTGTCTGCCTTTGTCTGACTGCCTGTCTGCTTTTGTCTGACTGCTTGTCTGCCCTTGTCTGACTGCCTGTCTGCACTTGTCTGACTGCCTGTCTGCCTTTGTCTGACTGCCTGTCTGCCTTTGTCTGACTGCCTGTCTCTGCCTTTGTCTGACTGCCTGTCTGCCTTTGTCTAGCTGCATGTCTGCCTTTGTCTGACTGCCTGTCTCTTCCTTGGTCTGACTGCCTGTCTGCCTTTGTCTGACTGCCTGTCTGCCTTTGTCTGACTGCCTGTCTCTGCCTTTGTCTGACTGCCTCTCTGCCTTTGTCTGACTGCCTGTCTCTGCCTTTGTCTGACTGCCTGGCTGCCTGTGTCTGCCTTTGTCTGACTGCCTGTCTGCCTTTGTCTGACTGCCTGTCTGCCTTTGTCTGACTGTCTGTCTCATCCTTTGTCTGACTGCCTGTCTCTGCCTTTGTCTGACTGCCTGTCTGCTTTTGTCTGACTGCCTGTCTGCATTTGTCTGACTGCCTGTCTCTGCCTTTGTCTGACTGCCTGTCTCTGCCTTTGTCTAACTGCCTTTCTGCCTTTGTCTGACTGCCTGTCTGCCTTTGTCTGACTGCCTGTCTGCTTTTTTCTGACTCCCTGTCTGCCTCTGTCTGACTGCCTGTCTGCCTTTGTCTGACTGCCTGTCTGCCTTTGTCTGACAACCTGTCTGCCTTTGTCTGACTGCCTGTCTGCATTTGTCTGACTGCCTGTCTCTGCCTTTGTCTGACTGCCTGTCTGCCTTTGACTGCCTGTCTGCCTTTGTCTGACTGTAAGTCCTCCTTTGTCTGACTGCCTGTCTGCCTTTGTCTGACTGCCTGTCTGCCTTTGTCTGACTTCCTGTCTCTGCCTTTGTCTGCCTGCCTGTCTACCTTTGTCTGACTGCCTGTCTCTGCCTTTGTCTGACTATCTGTCTATCTTTGTCTGACTGCCTCTCTGCCTTTGTCTGACTGCCTGTCTCTGCCTTTGTCTGACTGCCTGGCTGCCTTTGACTGCTTGTGTTTGCCTTTGTCTGACTGCCTGTCTGCCTTTGTCTGACTGCCTGTCTGCCTTTGTCTGACTGTCTGTCTTATCCTTTGTCTGACTGCCTGTCTCTGCCCTTGTCTAACTGCCTGTCTGCCTTAGTCTGACTGCCTGTCTCTGCCTTTGTCTGACTGCCTGTCTGCCTTTGTCTGACTACTTGTCTACCTTTGTCTGACTGCCTGTCTGCCTTTGTTTGACTGCCTGTCTCTGCCTTTGTCTGACTGACTGTCTCTTCCTTTGTCTGACTGCCTGTCTCTGCCTTTGTCTGACCGCCTGTCTGCCTTTGTCTGACTGCCTGTCTCTGCCTTTGTCTGAGTGCCTGTCTGCCTTTGTCTGACTGCCTGTCTGCATTTGTCTGACTGCCTGTCTCTGCCTTTGTCTGACTGCCTGTCTCTGCCTTTGTCTAACTGCCTTTCTGCCTTTGTCTGACTGCCTGTCTCTGCCTATGTCTGACTGCCTGTCTGCCTTTATCTAACTGCCTGTCTATCTTTGTCTGACTGCCTGTCTCTGCCTTTGTCTGACTGCCTGTCTGCCTTTGTCTGGCTGTCTGTCTGCCTTTGTCTGACTGCCTGTCTGCCTTTGTTTGACTGCCTGTCTCTGCCTTCCTCTAACTGCCTGTCTCTGCTTTTGTCTGACTGCCTGTCTGCCTTTGTCTGACTGCCTGTCTGCTTTTGTCTGACTGCCTGTCTGCCTTTGTCTGACTGCCTGTCTGCCCATGTCTGACTGCCTGTCTGCCTGTGTCTGACTGCCTCTCTGCCTTTGTCTGACTGCCTGTCTGCCTTTGTCTGACTGCCTGTCTGCCTTTGTCTGACTGCCTGTCTACCTTTGTCTGACTGCCTGTCTGCCTTTGACTGATTGCCAGTCTGCCTTTGTCTGACTGCCTGGCTGCCTTTGTGTGACTGCCTGTCTGCCTTTGCCTGACTGCCTGTCTGCCTTTGTCTGACTGCCTGTCTGCCTTTGTCTGACTGCCCGTCTCTGCCTTTGTCTGACTGCCTGTCTCTGCCTTTGTCTGACTGCCTGTCTCAACCTTTGTCTGACTGCCTGTCTCTGCCTTTGTCTAACTGCCTGTCTGCCTTTGTCTGACTGCCTGTCTTTGCCTTTGTCTGACTGCCTGTCTCTGTCTGTCTGACAGCCTGTCTCTGCCTTTGTCTGACTGCCTGTCTGCCTTTGTCTGACTGCCTGTCTGCCTTTGTCTGACTGCCTCTCTGCCTTTGTCTGACTGCCTGTCTCTGCCTTTGTCTGACTGCCTGTCTCTACCTTTGTCTGACTGCCTGTCTGCCTTTGTCTGACTGCCTGTCTGCCTTTGTCTGACTGCCTGTCCTCCTTTGTCTGACTGCCTGTCTGCCTTTGTCTGACTGACTGTCTGCCTTTGTCTGACTGCCTGTCTTTGCCTTTGTCTGCCTGCCTGTCTACCTTTGTCTGACTGTCTGTCTCTGCCTTTGTCTGACTATCTGTCTCCCTTTGTCTGACTGCCTGTCTGCCTTTGTCTGACTGCCTGTCTGCCTTTGACTGCCTGTCTCTGTCTTTGTCTGACTGCCTGTCTGTCTTTGTTTGACAGCCTGTCTGCCTTTGTCTGACTGCCTGTCTATCTTTGTCTGACTACTTGTCTACCTTTGTCTGACTGTCTGTCTGCCTTTATCTGACTGCCTGTCTCTGCCTTTGTCTGACTGCCTGTCTGCCTTTGTCTGACTGCCTGTCAGCCTTTGTCAGACTGCCTGTCTGCCTTTGCCTGACTGCCTGTCTGCTTTTGTCTGACTGCCTGTCTGCCCTTGTCTGACTGCCTGTCTGCACTTGTCTGACTGCCTGTCTGCCTTTGTCTGACTGCCTGTCTACCTTTGTCTGACTGCCTGTCTCTGCATCTGTCTGACTACCTGTCTGCCTTTGTCTAGCTGCCTGTCTGCCTTTGTCTGCCTTTGTCTGACTGCCTGTCTCTTCCTTTGTCTGACTGCCTGTCTGCCTTTGTCTGACTGCCTGTCTGCCTTTGTCTGACTGCCTGTCTGCCTTTGTCTGACTGCCTGTCTCTGCTTTTGTCTGACTGCCTCTCTGCCTTTGTCTGACTGCCTGTCTCTGCCTTTGTCTGACTGCCTAGCTGCCTTTGACTGCCTGTGTCTGCCTTTGTCTGACTGCCTGTCTGCCTTTGTCTGACTGCCTGTCTGCCTTTGTCTGACTGTCTGTCTCATCCTTTGTCTGACTGCCTGTCTCTGCCTTTGTCTGAGTGCCTGTCTGCTTTTGTCTGACTGCCTGTCTGCATTTGTTTGACTGCCTGTCTCTGCCTTTGTCTGACTGCCTGTATCTGCCTTTGTCTAACTGCCTTTCTGCCTTTGTCTGACTGCCATTCTCTGCCTTTGTCTGACTGTCTGTCTGCCTTTGTCTGACTCCCTGTCTGCCTCTGTCTGACTGCCTCTCTGCCTTTGTCTGACTGCCTGTCTGCCTTTGTCTGACTGCCTTTCTGCCTTTGTCTGACTGCCTGTCTGCCTTTGTCTGACTGCCTGTCTGCCTTTGTCTGACTGCCTGTCTCTGCCTTTGTCTGACTGCCTGTCTGCCTTTGTCTGACTGCCTGTCTGCCTTTGTCTGACTGCCTGTCCTCCTTTGTCTGACTGCCTGTCTGCCTTTGTCTGACTGCTTGTCTGCCTTTGTCTGACTGCCTGTCTCTGCCTTTGTCTGCCTGCCTGTTTACCTTTGTCTGACTGCCTGTCTCTGCCTTTGTCTGACTATCTGTCTGCCTTTGTCTGACTGCCTGTTTGCCTTTGTCTGACTGCCTGTCTGCCTTTGTCTAACTGCCTGTCTGCCTTTGTCTGACTGCCTGTCTCTGCCTTTGTCTGACTGCCTGTCTGCCTTTGTCTGACTGCCTGTCTGCCTTTGTCTGACTGCAAGTCCTCCTTTGTCTGACTGCCTGTCTGCCTTTGTCTGACTGCCTGTCTGCCTTTGTCTGACTTCCTGTCTCTGCCTTTGTCTGCCTGCCTGTCTACCTTTGTCTGACTGCCTGTCTCTGCCTTTGTCTGACTATCTGTCTACCTTTGTCTGACTGCCTCTCTGCCTTTGTCTGACTGCCTGTCTCTGCGTTTATCTGACTGCTTGGCTGCCTTTGACTGCTTGTGTCTGCCTTTGTCTGACTGCCTGTCTGCCTTTGTCTGACTGCCTGTCTGCCTTTGTCTGACTGTCTCATCCTTTGTCTGACTGCCTGTCTTTGCCTTTGTCTAACTGTCTGTCTGCCTTAGTCTGACTGCCTGTCTCTGCCTTTGTCTGACTGCCTGTCTGCCTTTGTCTGACTACTTGTCTATCTTTGTCTGACTGCCTGTCTGCCTTTGTTTGACTGCCTGTCTCTCCCTTTGTCTGACTGACTGTCTCTTCCTTTGTCTGACTGCCTGTCTCTGCCTTTGTCTGACCGCTTGTCTGCCTTTGTCTGACTGCCTGTCTCTGCCTTTGTCTGAGTGCCTGTCTGCCTTTGTCTGACTGCCTGTCTGCATTTGTCTGACTGCCTGTCTCTGCCTTTGTCTGACTGACTGTCTCTGCCTTTGTCTAACTGCCTTACTGCCTGTCTCTGCCTTTGTCTGACTGCCTGTCTGCCTTTATATAACTGCCTGTCTGTCTTTGTCTGACTGCCTTTGTCTGACTGCCGGTCTGCCTTTGTATGGCTGTCTGTCGGCCTTTGTCTGACTGCCTGTCTGCCTTTGTTTGACTGCCTGTCTCTGCCTTCCTCGAACTGGCTGTCTCTGCCTTTGTCTGACTGCCTGTCTGCCTTTGTCTGACTGCCTGTCTGCTTTTGTCTGACTGCCTGTCTGCCTTTGTCTGACTGCCTCTCTGCCCTTGTCTGACTGCCTGTCTGCCTGTGTCTGACTGCCTGTCTGCTTTGTCTGACTGCCTGTCTGCCTTTGTCTGACTGCCTGTCTGCCTTTGTCTGACTGCCTGTCTACCTTTGTCTGACTGCCTGTCTGCCTTTGACTGATTGCCTGTCTGCCTTTGTCTGACTGCCTGGCTGCTTTTGTGTGACTGCCTGTCTGCCTTTGCCTGACTGCCTGTCTGCCTTTGTCTTACTGCCTGTCTGCCTTTGTCTGACTGCCCGTCTTTGCCTTTGTCTGACTGCCTGTCTCTGCCTTTGTCTGACTGCCTGTCCTCCTTTGTCTGACTGCCTGTCTGCCTTTGTCTGACTGCCTGTCTGCCTTTGTCTGACTGCCTGTCTCTGCCTTTGTCTGCCTGCCTGTCTACCTTTGTCTGACTGCCTGTCTCTGCCTTTGTCTGACTATCTGTCTGCCTTTGTCTGACTGCCTGTCTGCCTTTGTCTGACTGCCTGTCTGCCTTTGACTGCCTGTCTCTGTCTTTGTCTGACTGCCTGTCTGTCTTTGTCTGACTGCCTGTCACTGCCTTTGTTTCACAGCCTGTCTGCCTTTGTCTGACTGCCTGTCTACCTTTGTCTGACTACTTGTCTACCTTTGTCTGACTGTCTGTCTGCCATTATCTGACTGCCTGTCTGCCTTTGTCTGACTGCCTGTCTGCCTTTCTCTGACTGCCTGTCTGCCTTTGTCTGACTGCCTGTCTGCTTTTGTCTGACTGCCTGTCTGCTTTTGTCTGACTGCCTGTCTGCCCTTATCTGACTGCCTGTCTGCACTTGTCTGATTGCCTGTCTGCCTTTGTCTGACTGCCTGTCTGCCTGTCTTTGCCTTTGTCTGACTGCCTGTCTGCCTTTGTCTAGCTGCCTGTCTGCCTTTGTCTGCCTTTGTCTCACTGCCTGTCTCTTCCTTTGTCTGACTGCCTGTCTGCCTTTGTCTGACTGTCTGACTGCCTGTCTGCCTTTGTCTGACTGCCTGTCTCTGCCTTTGTCTGACTGCCTCTCTGCCTTTGTCTGACTGCATGTCTCTGCCTTTGTCTGACTGCCTGGCTTCCTTTGACTGCCTGTGTCTGCCTTTGTCTGACTGCCTGTCTGCCTTTGTCTGACTGCCTGTCTGCCTTTTACTGAATGTCTGTCTCATCCTTTGTCTGACTGCCTGTCTCTGCCTTTGTCTGAGTGCCTGTCTGCTTTTGTCTGACTGCCTGTCTGCATTTGTCTGACTGCCTGTCTCTGCCTTTGTCTGACTGCCTGTCTCTGCCTTTGTCTAACAGCCTTTCTGCCTTTGTCTGACTGCCTGTCTCTGCCTTTGTCTGACTGCCTGTCTGCCTTTGTCTGACTCCCTGTCTGCCTCTGTCTGACTGCCTGTCTGCCTTTGTCTGACTGCCTGTCTGCCTTTGTCTGACTGCCTGTCTGCCTTTGTCTGACTGCCTGTCTGCATTTGTCTGACTGCCTGTCTCTGCCTTTGTCTGACTGCCTGTCTGCCTTTGTCTGACTGCCTGTCTGCCTTTGTCTGACTGCCTGTCCTCCTTTGTCTGACTGCCTGTCTGCCTTTGTCTGACTGCCTGTCTGCCTTTGTCTGACTGCCTGTCTCTGCTTTTGTCTGCCTGCCTTTCTACCTTTGTCTGACTGCCTGTCTCTGCCTTTGTCTGACTATCTGTCTGCCTTTGTCTGACTGCCTGTCTGCTTTTGTCTGACTGCCTGTCTGCCTTTGACTGCCTGTCTCTGTCTTTGTCTGACTGCCAGTCTGTCTTTGTCTGAATGCCACTCTCTGCCTTTGTTTGACAGCCTGTCTGCCTTTGTCTGACTGCTTGTCTGCCTTTGTCTGACTACTTGTCTACCTTTTTCTGACTGCCTGTCTCTGCCTTTGTCTGACTGCCTGTCTGCCTTTGTCTGACTGCCTGTCTGTTTTTGTCTGACTGCCTGTCTGCCTTTGTCTGACTGTCTGTCTGCCTTTGTCTGACTGCCTGTCTGCCCTTGTCTGACTGCCTGTCTGCACTTGTCTGACTGCCTGTCTGCCTTTGTCTGACTGCCTGTCTGCCTTTGTCTGACTGCCTGTCTGCCTTTGTCTGACTGCCTGTCTGCCTTTGTCTAACTGCCTGTCTGCCTTTGTCTGACTGCCTGTCTCTGCCTTTGTCTGACTGCCTGTCTCTTCCTTTGTCTGACTGCCTGTCTGCCTTTGTCTGACTGCCTCTCTACCTTTGTCTGACTGCCTGTCTGCCTTTGTCTGACTGCCTGTCTCTGCCTTTGTCTGAGTGCCTGTCTGCCTTTGTCCTTGAAGGTAGTCCTCGAGCAGCATTAGCAGACTTCCATCGACACCCTTAGCGCGTAGCTTTGCCAGAAGGCCGGAGTGCCACACTCGATCAAAGGCGCCGGCTATGTCCAGTGCCACCACGAGTGTGTCCAAGCCTTCATCGAGGGTGTCTTGCCATTCTTGTGAGAGAAGCCTGTCTGCCTTTGTCTGACAACCTATCTGCCTTTGTCTGACTGCCTGTCCTCCTTTGTCTGACTGCCTGTCTGCCTTTGGCTGACTGCCTGTCTGCCTTTGTCTGACTGCCTTTCTCTGCCTTTGTCTGCCTGCCTGTCTACCTTTGTCTGACTGCCTGTCTGCCTTTGTCTGACTATCTGTCTGCCTTTGTCTGACTGTCTGTCTCTGCCTTTGTCCGACTGCCTGTCTCTATATTTGTCTGACTACCTGTCTCTGCTTTTGTCTGACTGCCTGTCTGCCTTTGTCTGACTGCCTGTCTGCTTTTGTCTGACTGCCTGTCTCTGCCTTTGTGTGACTGACTGTCCCTACCTTTGTCTGACTGCCTGTCTGACTGGGTGACTGCCGGTCTCTGCCTTTGTCTGACTGCCTGTCTGCCTTTGTCTGACTGCCTGTCCTCCTTTGTCTGACTACCTGTCTGCCTTTGTCTTACTGCCTGTCTCTGCCTTTGTCTGACTGCCTGTCTGCCTTTATCTAACTGCCTGTCTGTCTTTGTCTGACTGCCTGTCTGTGTTTGTCTGGCTGTCTGTCTGCCTTTGTCCAACTGCCTGTCTGCCTTTGTTTGAGTGCCTGTCTCTGCCTTCCTCTAACTGCCTGTCTCTGCTTTTGTCTGACTGCCTGTTTGCCTTTGTCTGACTGCCTGTCTGCTTTTGTCCGACTGCCTGTCTGCCTTTGTCTGACTGCCTGTCTGCCCTTGTCTGACGGCCTGTCTGCCTGTGTCTGACTACCTGTCTGCCTTTGTCTGACTGCCTGTCTGCCTTTGTCTAACTGCCTTTCTGCCTTTGTCTGACTGCCTGTCTACCTTTGTCTGACTGCCTGTCTGCCTTTGTCTGTCTGCCTGTCTGCCTTTGTCTGACTGCCTGGCTGCCTTTGTGTGACTGCATGTCTGCCTTCACCTGACTGCCTGTCTGCCTTTGTCTGACTGCCTGTCTGCCTTTTTCTGACTGCCCGTCTCTGCCTTTGTCTGACTGCCTGTCTCTGCCTTTGTCTGACTGACTGTCTCTGCCTTTGTCTGACTGCCTGTCTCTGCCTTTGTCTAACTGTCTGACTGCCTGTCTCTGCCTTTGTCTGACTGCCTGTCTCTGTCTTTGTCTGACTGCCTGTGTCTGCCGTTGTCTGACTGCCTGTCTGCCTTTATCTTACTGCCTGTCTGCCTTTGTCTGACTGCCTCTCTGTCTTTGTCTGACTGCCTGTCTCTGCCTTTGTCTGACTGCCTGGCTGCCTTTGACTGCCTGTGTCTGCCTTTGTCTGACTGCTTGTCTGACTGCCTGTCTGCCTTTGTCTGACTGTCTGTCTCATCCTTTTTCTGACTGCCTGTCTCTGCCTTTGTCTAACTGCCTGTCTGCCTTAGTCTGACATCCTGTCTCTGCCTTTGTCTGACTGCCTGTCTGCCTTTGTCTGACTACTTGACTAACTTTGTCTCACTGCCCTTCTGCTTTTGTTTGACTGCCTGTCTCTGCCCTTATCTGACTGACTGTCTCTTCCTTTGTCTGACTGCCTGTCTCTGCCTTTGTCTGACCGCCTGTCTGCGTTTGTCTGAGTGCCTGTCAGCCTTTGTCTGACTGCCTTTCTGCATTTGTCTGACTACCTATTTCTGCCTTTGTCTGACTGCCTGTCTCTGCCTTTGTCTAACTGCCTTTCTGCCTTTGTCTGACTGCTTGTCTCTGCCTTTTTCTGACTGCCTGTCTGCCTTTGTCTGATTCCCTGTCTGCCTCTGTCTTACTGCCTGTCTGCCTTTGTCTGACTGCCTGTCTGACTGTCTGTCTGCCTTTGTCTGACTGCCTGTCTGCCTTTGTCTGATTGCCTGTCTGCCTTTGTCTGATTCCCTGTCTGCCTCCGTCTTACTGCCGTTCTGCCTTTGTCTGACTGCTTGTCTGCCTTTGTCTGACTGCCTATCTGCCTTTGACTGCCTGTCTGTCTTTGTCTGACTGCCTGTCTGCCTTTGTCTGACTGCCTGTCTCTGCCTTTGTTTGACAGCCTGTCTGCCTTTGTCTGACTGCCTGTCTGCCTTTGTCTGACTACTTGTCTACCTTTGTCTGACTGCCTATCTGCCTTTATCTGACATCCTGTCTCTGTCTTTGTCTGACTGCCTGTCTGCCTTTGTCTGACTGCATGTCTGCCTTTGTCTGACTGCCTGTCTGCCTTTGTCTGACTGCCTGTCTGCCTTTATCTGACTGCCTGTCTGCCCTTGTCTGACTGCCTGTCTGCACTTGTCTGACTACCTGTCTGCCTTTGTCTGACTGCCTGTCTGCCTTTGTCTGACTGCCTGACTCTGCCTTTGTCTGACTGCCTGTCTCTTCCTTTGTCTGACTGCCTGTCTGCCTTTGTCTGATTGCCTGTGCCTTTGTCTGACTGCCTGTCTGCCTTTGTCTTACTGCCTGTCTCTGCCTTTGTCTGAGTGCCTGTCTGCCTTTGTCTGACTGCCTGTCTCTGCCTTTGTCTGACTGCCAGCCTGCCTTTATCTGACAGCCTGTCTGCCTTTGTCTGACTGCCTGTCCTCCTTTGTCTGATAGCCTATCTGCCTATGGCTGACTGCCTGTCTGCCTTTTTCTGACTGCCTTTCTCTGCCTTTGTCTGCCTGCCCGTCTGCCTTTGTCTGACTGCCTCTCTGCCTTTGTCTGACTATCTGTCTGCCTTTGTCTGACTGCCTGTCTACCTTTGTCTGACTGCCTGTCTGCCTTTGTCTGACTGCCTGTCTGCCTTTGGCTGACTGCCTTTCTGCCTTTGTCTGACTGCCTGTCTCTGCCTTTGTCTGACTGCCTGACTGCCTTTGACTGCCTGTGTCTGCCTTTGTCTGACTGCCGGTCTGCCTTTGTCTGACTCCCTTTTTGCCTTTGTCTGACAGTCTGTCTCATTTTTTGACTGACTGCTTGTCTCTGCCTTTGTCTAACTGCCTGTCTGCCTTAGTCTGACTGCCTGTCTACCTTTGTCTGACTGCCTGTCTGCCTTTGTCTGGCTACTTGTCTACCTTTGTCTGACTGCCTGTCTGCCTTTGTTTGACATCCTGTCTCTGCCTTTATCTGACTGCCTGTGTCTGCCTTTGTCTGACCGCCTGTCTGCCTTTGTCTGACTGCCTTTCTCTGCCTTTGTCTGACTGCTTGTCTCTGCCTTTGTCTAACTGTCTGTCTGCCTTTGTCTGACTGCCTTTCTGCCTTTGTCTGACTGCCTGTCTCTTGTTTTGTCTGACTGCCTGTCTGCCTTTGTCTGACTCCCTGTGTGCCTTTGTCTGAATGCCTGTCTGCCTTTGTCTCACTGCCTGTCTGCCTTTGTCTGATTGCCTGTCTACTTTTGTCTGACTGCCTGTCTGCCTTTGTCTGACTGCCTGTCTGCCTTTGTCTGACTGCCTGTCTGCCTTTGTCTGACTGCCTGTCTCCCTTTAACTGCCTGTCTCTGCCTTTATCTGACTGCCTGTCTGCCTTTGTCTGACTGCCTGTCTCTGCCTTTGTTTGACAGCCTGTCTGCCTTTGTCTGACTGCCTGTCTGCCTTTGTTTTACTACTTGTCTACCTTTGTCTGGCTTCCCCTCTGCCTTTATGTTACTGCCTGTCTCTGCCTTTGTCTGACTGCCTGTCTGCCTTTGTCTGACTGCCTGTCTGCCTTTGTCTGACTGCCTATCTGCCTTTGTCTGACTGCCTGTTTGCATTTGTCTGATTGCCTGTCTGTTTTTGTCTGACTGCCTGTCTGCACTTGTCTGACTGCCTGTCTGCCTTTGTCTGACTGCCTGTCTGCCTTTGTCTGACTTCCTGTCTCTGCCTTTGTCTGCATGCCTGTCTGCCTTTGTCTGACTGCCTGTTTGGCTTTGTCTGACTGCCTGTCTCTGCCTTTGTCTGACTGCATGTCTCTTCCTTTGTCTGACTGCCTGTCTGCTTTTGTCTGACTGCCTGTCTGCCTTTGTCTGACTGCCTATCTGCCTTTGTCTGACTGCCTGTCTCTTTCTTTGTCTGACTGCCTGTCTGCCTTTGTCTGACTGCCTGTCTCTGCCTTTGTCTGACTGCCTGTCTGCCTTTGTCTGACTGCCTGTCTGCCTTTGTCTGACTGCCTGTCCTCCTTGGTATGACTGCCTTTCTGCTTTTGGCTGACTGCCTGTCTGCCTTTCTCTGCCTGCCTGTCTGCCTTTGTCTGACTGCCTGTCTGCCTTTGTCTGACTGTCTGCCTTTGTCTGACTGCCTGTCTTCCTTTGTCTGACTGCCTGTCTGCCTTTGTCTGACTGTCTGTCTCTGCCTTTGTCTGACTGCCTGTCTCTGTATTTGTCTGACTGCCTGTCTCTGCCTTTGTCTGACTGCCTTTCTGCCTTTGTATGACTGACTGTCTTCTTTTGTCTGACTGCCTGTCTGCCTTTGTCTGACTGACTGTCCTTGCCTTTGCCTGTCTGCTTTTTTCTGACAGGGTGACTACCGGTCTCTGCCTTTGTCTGACTGCCGGTCTGGCTTTGTCTGACTGCCTGTCTCTGCCTTTGTCTGACTGCCTGCCTGCCTTTATCTGACTGCCTGTCTTCCTTTGTCTGACTGCCTGTCTTCCTTTGTCTAATTGCCTGTCTGCCTTTGTCTGACTGCCTGTCTGCCTTTGTCTGACTGCCTCTCTGCCTTTGTCTGACTGCCTGTCTCTGCCTTTGTCTGACTGCCTGGCTTCCTTTGACTGCCTGTGTCTGCCTTTGTCTGAATGCCTTTCTGCCTTTGTCTGACTGCCTGTCTGCCTTTTTCTGACTGTCTGTCTCATCCTTTGACTGACTGCTTGTCTCTGCCTTTGTCTTACTGCCTGTCTGCCTTAGTCTGACTGCCTGTCTCTGCCTTTGTCTGACTGCCTGTCTGCCTTTGTCTGACTACTTGTCTACCTTTGTCTGACTGCCTGTCTGCCTATCTGCCTTTGTTTGACTGCCTGTCTCTGCCTTTGTCTGACTGACTGTCTCTGTCTTTGTCTGTCTGCCTGTCTCTGCCTTTGTCTGACTGCCTGTCTGCTTTTGTCTGACTGCCTGTCTGCCTTTGTCTGACTGCCTGTCTGCCCTTGTCTGACTGCCTGTCTGCCTGTGTCTGACTGCCTGTCCGACTGCCTGTCTGCCTTTGTCTGACTGCCTTTCTGCCTTTGTCTGACTGCCTGTCTACCTTTGTCTGACTGCCTGTCTGCTTTTGTCTGTCTGCCTGTCTGCCTTTGTCTGACTGCCTGGCTGCCTTTGTGTGACTGCCTGTTTGCCTTTGCCTGACTGCCTGTCTGACTTTGTCTGACTGCCCTTCTGCTTTTGTTTGACTGCCTGTCTCTGCCTTTATCTGAGTGACTGTCTCTTCCTTTGTCTGACTGCCTGTCTCTGCCTTTGTCTGACCGCCTGTCTGCGTTTGTCTGAGTGCCTGTCTGCCTTTGTCTGACTGCCTTTCTGCATTTGTCTGACTACCTATCTCTGCCTTTGTCTGACTGCCTGTCTCTGCCTTTGTCTAACTGCCTTTCTGCCTTTGTCTGAATGTCTGTCTCATTCTTTGACTGACTGCTTGTCTCTGCCTTTGTCTAACTGCCTGTCTGCCTTAGGTTGACTGCCTGTCTCTGCCTTTGTCTGACTGCCTATCTGCCTTTATCTGACTGCCTGTCTCTGCCTTTGTCTGACTCCCTGTCTGCCTTTGTCTGACTGCCTGTCTGCCTTTGTCTGACTGCCTGTCTGCCTTTGTCTGACTGCCTGTCTGTATTTATCTGACTGCCTGTCTGCCCTTGTCTGACTGCCTGTCTGCACTTGTCTGACTGCCTATCTGCCTTTGTCTGACTGCCTGTCTGCCTTTGTCTGACTGCCTGTCTGCCTTTGTCTGACTGCCTGTCTCTGCCTTTGTCTGACTGCCTGTCTGCCTTTGTCTGACTGCCTGTCTCTGCCTTTGTCTAACTATCTGTCTCTTCCTTTGTCTGACTGCCTGTCTGCCTTTGTCTGACTGCCTGTCTGCCTTTGTCTGACTGCCTGTCTTCCTTTGTCTGACTGCCTGTCTGCCTTTGTCTGACTGCCTGTCTCTGCCTTTGTCTGACTGCCTGTCTGCCTTTGTCTGACTGCATGTCTGCCTTTGTCTGAATGCCTGTCTGCCTTTGTCTGACTGCCTGTCTGCCTTTATTTGACTGCCTGTCTGCCCATGTCTGACTACCTGTCTGCACTAGTCTGACTGCCTGTCTGCCTTTGTCTGACTGCCTGTCTGCCTTTGTCTGACTGCCTGACTCTGCCTTTGTCTGACTGCCTGTCTCTTCCTTTGTCTGACTGCCTGTCTGCCTTTGTCTGATTGCCTGTCTGCCTTTGTCTGACTGCCTGTCTGCCTTTGTCTTACTGCCTGACTCTGCCTTTGTCTGACTGCCTGTCTCTTCCTTTGTCTGACTGCCTGTCTGCCTTTGTCTGATTGCCTGTCTGCCTTTGTCTGACTGCCTGTCTGCTTTTGTCTTACTGCCTGTCTCTGCCTTTGTCTGAGTCCCTGTCTGCCTTTTTCTGACTGCCTGTCTCTGCCTTTGTCTAACTGCCTGCCTGCCTTTATCTGACTGCCTGTCTGCCTTTGTCTGACTGCCTGTCCTCCTTTGTCTGATTGCCTGTCTGCCTTTGGCTGACTGCCTGTCTGCCTTTTTCTGACTGCCTTTGTCTGCCTTTGTCTGACTGCCTGTCTGCCTTTGTCTGACTACTTGTCTACCTTTGTCTGACTGCCTGTCTGCCTTTGTTTGACTGCCTGTCTCTGCCTTTGTCTGACCGCCTGTCTGCCTTTGTCTGACTGCCTGTCTTTGCCTTTGTCTGAGTGCCTGTCTGCCTTTGTCTGACTGCCTGTCTGCATTTGTCTGACTGCCTGTCTGACTGCTTGTCTCTGCCTCTGTCTAACTGTCTGTCTGCCTTTGTCTGACTGCCTTTCTGCCTTTGTCTGACTGCCTGTCTCTTCCTTTGTCTGACTGCCTGTCTGCCTTTGTCTAACTCCCTGTCTGCCTTTGTCTGAATGCCTGTCTACCTTTGTCTCACTGCCTGTCTGCCTTTGTCTGACTGCCTGTCTACCTTTTTCTGACTGACTGTCTGCCTTTGTCTGACTGCCTGTTTGCCTTTGTCTGACTGCCTGTCTACTTTTGTCTGACTGCCTGTCTCCCTTTGACTGCCCGTCTCTGCCTTTGTCTGACTGCCTGTCTGCCTTTGTCTGACTGCCTGTCTCTGCCTTTGTTTGACAGCCTGTCTGCCTTTGTTTGACTGCCTGTCTGCCTTTGTCTGACTACTTGTCTACCTTTGTCTGGCTGCCTGTCTGCCTTTATCTGACTGCCTGTCTCTTCCTTTGTCTGCCTGCCTGTCTGCCTTTGTCTTACTGCCTGTCTGCCTTTGTCTGACTGCCTATCTGCCTTTGTGTGACTGCCTGTCTGCCTTTTTCTGACTGCCGGTCTCCCCTTGTCTGACTGCCTGTCTGCACTTTTCTGACTGCCCTTCTGTCTTTGTCTGACTGCCTGTCTGCCTTTGTCTGACTACCTGTCTCTGACTTTTTCTGCCTGCCAGTCTGCCTTTTTCTGACTGCCTGTTTACCTTTGTCTGACTGCCTGTCTCTGCCTTTGTCTGACTGCCTGTCTCTTACTTTGTCTGACTGCCTGTCTGCCTTTGTCTGACTGCCTATCTGCCTTTGTCTGAATGCCTGTCTCTGCCTTTGTCTGACTGCCTGTCTGCCTTTGTCTGACTGCCTGTTTGCCTTTGTCTGAATGCAGGTCTGCCTTTGTCTGACTGCCTGTCCTCCTTTGTGTGACTGCCTGTCTGCCTTTGGCTGACTGGCTGTCTGCCTTTGTCTGACTGCCTTTCTCTGCCTGCCTGTCTGCCTTTGTCTGACTGCCTGTCTGCCTTTGTCTGACTGTCTGCCTTTGTCTGACTGCCTGTCTGCCTTTTTCTGACTGTCTGTTTCTGCCTTTGTCTGACTGCCTGTCTCTGCATTTGTCTGACTGCCTGTCTCTGCCTTTATCTGACTGCCTGTCTGCCTTTGTCTGACTGCCTGTCTGCTTTTGTCTGACTGCCCGTCTGCCTTTGTCTGACTGACTGTCCCTGCCTTTGCCTGTCTGCTTTTGTCTAACAGGGTGACTGCCGGTCTCTGCCTTTGTCTGACTGCCTGTCTCTGCCTTTATCTGACTGCCTGTCTGCCTTTGTCTGACTGCCTGTCCTCCTTTGTCTGATTGCCTGTCTGCCTTTGGCTGACTGCCTGTCTGCCTTTTTCTGACTGCCTTTCTCTGCCTTTGTCTGCCTTTGTCTGACTGCCTGTCTGCCTTTGTCTGACTATTTGTCTGCCTTTGTCTGACTGCCTGTCTGCCTTTGTCTGACTGCCTGTCTGCCTTTGTCTGACTGTCTATCTGCCTTTGTCTGACTGCCTCTGTGCCTTTGTCTGACTGCCTGTCTCTGCCTTTATCTGACTGCCTGGCTGCCTTTGACTGCCTGTGTCTGCCTTTGTTTGACTGCCTGTCTGCCTTTGTCTGACTGCCTGTCTGCCTTTGTCTGACTGTCTGTCTCATCCTTTGACTGACTGCTTGTCTCTGCCATTGTCTAACTGCCTGTCTGCCTTAGGTTGACTGCCTGTCTCTGCCTTTGTCTGACTGCCTGTCTGCCTTTATCTGACTACTTGTCTTCCTTTGTCTGACTGCCTGTCTGCCTTTGTTTGACTGCCTGTCTGCATTTGTCTGACTGACTGTCTCTGTCTTTGTCTGACTACCTGTCTCTGCCTTTGTCTGACCGCCTGTCTGTCTTTGTCTGACTGCCTGTCTGCCTTTGTCTGAGTGCCTGTCTGCCTTTGTCTGACTGCCTGTCTGCATTTGTCTGACTGCCTGTCTCTGCCTTTGTCTGACTGCTTGTCTCTGGCTTTGTCTAACTGTCTGTCTGCCTTTGTCTGACTGCCTTTCTGCCTTTGTCTGACTGCCTGTCTCTTCCTTTGTCTGACTGTCTGTCTGCCTTTGTCTGACTCCCTGTCTGCCTTTGTCTGAATGCCTGTCTGCCTTTGTCTCACTGCCTGTCTGCCTTTGTCTGACTGCCTGTCTACCTTTGTCTGACTGCCTGTCTGCCTTTGTCTGACTGCCTGTCTGCCTTTGTCTGACTACCTGTCTACCTTTGTCTGACTGCCTGTCTGCCTTTGACTGCCTGTCTCTACCATTGTCTGATTGCCTTTCTGCTTTTGTCTGACTGCCTGTCTCTGCCTATGTTTGACAGCCTGTCTGCCTTTGTCTGACTGCCTGTCTGCCTTTGTCTGACTACTTGTCTACTTTTGTCTAGCTGCCTGTCTGCCTTTATCTGACTGCCTGTCTCTGCCTTTGTCTGACTGCCTGTCTGCCTTTATCCGACTGCCTGTCTGCCTTTGTCTGACTGCCTATTTGCCTTTGTCTGACTTCCTGTCTGCCTTTGTCTGACTGCTGGTCTGCCCTTGTCTGACTGCCTGTCTGCACTTGTCTGACTGCCTGTCTGCCTTTGTCTGACTGCCTGTCTGCCTTTGTCTGACTGCCTGTGTCTGCCTTTGTCTGACTGCCTGTCTGCCTTTGTCTGACTGCCTGTCTGCCTTTGTCTGACTGTCTGTCTCATCCTTTGTCTGACTGCCTGTCTGCCTTTGTCTGACTACTTGTCTACCTTTGTCTGACTGCCTGTCTGCCTTTATCTGACTGTCTGCCTGCCTTTGTCTGACTGCCTATTTGCCTTTGTCTGACTTCCTGTCTGCCTTTGTCTGACTGCCGGTCTGCCCTTGTCTGACTGCCTGTCTGCACTTGTCTGACTGCCTGTCTGCCTTTGTCTGATTACCTGTCTGCCTTTGTCTGACTGCCTGTCTCTGTCTTTGTCTGACTGCCTGTCTGCCTTTGTCTGACTGCCTGTCTTTGCCTTTGTTTGACAGCCTGTCTGCCTTTGTCTGACTGCCTGTCTGCCTTTGTCTGACTACTTGTCTACCTTTGTCTGACTGCCTGTCTGCCTTTATCTGACTGCCTGTCTCTGCCTTTGTCTGACTACCTGTCTGCCTTTGTCTGACTGCCTGTCTGCCTTTGTCTGACTGCCTGTCTGCCTTTGTCTGACTGCCTGTCTGTATTTATCTGACTGCCTGTCTGCCCTTGTCTGACTGCCTGTCTGCACTTGTCTGACTGCCTATCTGCCTTTGTCTGACTGCCTGTCTGCCTTTGTCTGACTGCCTGTCTGCCTTTGTCTGACTGCCTGTCTCTGCCTTTGTCTGACTGCCTGTCTGCCTTTTTCTGACTGCCTGTCTCTGCCTTTGTCTGACTATCTGTCTTCCTTTGTCTGACTGCCTGTCTGCCTTTGTCTGACTGCCCTTCTGCCTTTGTCTGACTGCCTGTCTTCCTTTGTCTGACTGCCTGTCTGCCTTTGTCTGACTGCCTGTCTCTGCCTTTGTCTGACTACCTGTCTGCCTTTGTCTGACTGCCTGTCTCTGCCTTTCTCTGATTGCCTGTCTGCCTTTGTCTGACTGCCTGTCTGCCTTTGTCTGACTGCCTGTCTGCCTTTGTCTGACTGCCTGTCTGCCTTTGTCTGACTGCCTGTCTGCCTTTGACTGCCTGTCTCTGCCTTTGTCTGACTGCCTGTCTGCCTTTGTCTGACTGCCTGTCTCTGCCTTTGTTTGGCAGCCTGTCTGCTTTTGTCTGACTGCCTGTCAGCCTTTGTCTGACAACTTGTCTACCTTTGTCTGGCTGCCTGTCTGCCTTTATCTGACTGCCTGTCTCTGCCTTTGTCTGACTGCCTGTCTGCCTTTGTCTGACTGCCTATTTGCCTTTGTCTGACTGCCTGTCTGCCTTTGTCTGACTGCCGGTCTGCTCTTGTCTGACTGCCTGTCTGCACTTGTCTGACTGCCTGTTAGCCTTTGTCTGACTGCCTGTCTCCCTTTGTCTGACTGCCTGTCTGCCTTTGACTGCCTAACTCTGTCTTTGTCTGACTGCCTGTCTGCCTTTGTCTGACTGCCTGTCTCTGCCTTTGTTTGACAGCCTGTCTGCCTTTGTCTGACTGCCTGTCTGCCTTTGTCTGACTACTTGTCTACCTTTGTCTGACTGCCTGTCTGCCTTTATCTGACTGCCTCTCTCTGCCTTTGTCTGACTCCCTGTCTGCCTTTGTCTGACTGCCTGTCTGCCTTTGTCTGATTGCCTGTCTGCCTTTGTCTGACTGCCTGTCTGCCTTTCTCTTACTGCCTGTCTCTGCCTTTGTCTGAGTCCCTGTCTGCCTTTTTCTGACTGCCTGTCTCTGCCTTTGTCTGACTGCCTGCCTGCCTTTATCTGACTGCCTGTCTGCCTTTGTCTGACTGCCTGTCCTCCTTTGTCTGATTGCCTGTCTGCCTTTGGCTGACTGTCTGTCTGCCTTTTTCTGACTGCCTTTCTCTGCCTTTGTCTGCCTGCCTGTCTTCCTTTGTCTGACTGCCTGTCTGCCTTTGTCTGACTATCTGTCTGCCTTTTTCTCACTTCCTTTCTGCCTTTGTCTGATTGCCTGTCTGCCTTTGTCTGACTGCCTGTCTGTCTTTGTCTGACTGCCTCTCTGCCTTTGTCTGACTGTATGTCTCTGCCTTTGTCTGATTGCCTGGCTGCCTTTGACTGCCTGTGTCTGCCTTTGTCTGACTGCCTGTCTGCCTTTGTCTGACTGCCTGTCTGCCTTTGTCTGACTGCCTGTCTGCCTTTGTCTGACTGTCTGTCTCATCCTTTGATTGACTGCTTGTCTCTGCCTTTGTCGAACTGCCTGTCTGCCTTAGTCTGACTGCCTGTTTCTGCCTTTGTCTGACTGCCTGTTTGCCTTTGTCTGACTACTTGTCTACCTTTGTCTGACTGCCTGTCTGCCTTTGTTTGACTGCCTGTCTCTGCCTTTGTCTGACCGCCTGTCTGCCTTTGTCTGACTGCCTGTATTTGCCTTTGTCTGAGTGCCTGTCTGCCTTTGTCTGACTGCCTGTCTGCATTTGTCTGACTGCTTGTCTCTGCCTCTGTCTAACTGTCTGTCTGCTTTTGTCTGACTGCCTTTCTGCCTTTGTCTGACTGCCTGTCTCTTCCTTTGTCTGACTGCCTGTCTGCCTTTGTCTAACTCCCTGTCTGCCTTTGTCTGAATGCCTGTCTGCCTTTGTCTCACTGCCTGTCTGCCTTTGTCTGACTGCCTGTCTACCTTTGTCTGACTGCCTGTCTGCCTTTGTCTGACTGCCTGTTTGCCTTTGTCTGACTGCCTGTCTACTTTTGTCTGACTGCCTGTCTCCCTTTGACTGCCCGTCTCTGCCTTTGTCTGACTGCCTGTCTGCCTTTGTCTGACTGCCTGTCTCTGCCTTTGTTTGACAGCCTGTCTGCCTTTGTTTGACTGCCTGTCTGCCTTTGTCTGACTACTTGTCTACCTTTGTCTGGCTGCCTGTCTGCCTTTATCTGACTGCCTGTCTCTTCATTTGTCTGCCTGCCTGTCTGCCTTTGTCTGACTGCCTGTCTGCCTTTGTCTGACTGCCTATCTGCCTTTGTGTGACTGCCTGTCTGCCTTTGTCTGACTGCCGGTCTCCCCTTGTCTGACTGCCTGTCTGCACTTTTCTGACTGCCCTTCTGTCTTTGTCTGACTGCCTGTCTGCCTTTGTCTGACTACCTGTCTCTGACTTTTTCTGCATGCCTGTCTGCCTTTGTCTGACTGCCTGTTTACCTTTGTCTGACTGCCTGTCTCTGCCTTTGTCTGACTGCCTGTCTCTTACTTTGTCTGACTGCCTGTCTGCCTTTGTCTGACTGCCTATCTGCCTTTGTCTGAATGCCTGTCTCTGCCTTTGTCTGACTGCCTGTCTGCCTTTGTCTGACTGCCTGTTTGCCTTTGTCTGAATGCAGGTCTGCCTTTGTCTGACTGCCTGTCCTCCTTTGTGTGACTGCCTGTCTGCCTTTGGCTGACTGGCTGTCTGCCTTTGTCTGACTGCCTTTCTCTGCCTGCCTGTCTGCCTTTGTCTGACTGCCTGTCTGCCTTTGTCTGACTGTCTGCCTTTGTCTGACTGCCTGTCTGCCTTTTTCTGACTGTCTGTTTCTGCCTTTGTCTGACTGCCTGTCTCTGCATTTGTCTGACTGCCTGTCTCTGCCTTTATCTGACTGCCTGTCTGCCTTTGTCTGACTGCCTGTCTGCTTTTGTCTGACTGCCCGTCTGCCTTTGTCTGACTGACTGTCCCTGCCTTTGCCTGTCTGCTTTTGTCTGACAGGGTGACTGCCGGTCTCTGCCTTTGTCTGACTGCCTGTCTCTGCCTTTGTCTAACTGCCTGCCTGCCTTTATCTGACTGCCTGTCTGCCTTTGTCTGACTGCCTGTCCTCCTTTGTCTGATTGCCTGTCTGCCTTTGGCTGACTGCCTGTCTGCCTTTTTCTGACTGCCTTTGTCTGCCTTTGTCTGACTGCCTGTCTGCCTTTGTCTGACTACTTGTCTACCTTTGTCTGACTGCCTGTCTGCCTTTGTTTGACTGCCTGTCTCTGCCTTTGTCTGACCGCCTGTCTGCCTTTGTCTGACTGCCTGTCTTTGCCTTTTTCTGAGTGCCTGTCTGCCTTTGTCTGACTGCCTGTCTGCATTTGTCTGACTGCCTGTCTGACTGCTTGTCTCTGCCTCTGTCTAACTGTCTGTCTGCCTTTGTCTGACTGCCTTTCTGCCTTTGTCTGACTGCCTGTCTCTTCCTTTGTCTGACTGCCTGTCTGCCTTTGTCTAACTCCCTGTCTGCCTTTGTCTGAATGCCTGTCTGCCTTTGTCTCACTGCCTGTCTGCCTTTGTCTGACTGCCTGTCTACCTTTTTCTGACTGCCTGTCTGCCTTTGTCTGACTGCCTGTTTGCCTTTGTCTGACTACCTGTCTACTTTTGTCTGACTGCCTGTCTCCCTTTGACTGCCCGTCTCTGCCTTTGTCTGACTGCCTGTCTGCCTTTGTCTGACTGCCTGTCTCTGCCTTTGTTTGACAGCCTGTCTGCCTTTGTTTGACTGCCTGTCTGCCTTTGTCTGACTACTTGTCTACCTTTGTCTGGCTGCCTGTCTGCCTTTATCTGACTGCCTGTCTCTTCCTTTGTCTGCCTGCCTGTCTGCCTTTGTCTGACTGCCTGTCTGCCTTTGTCTGACTGCCTATCTGCCTTTGTGTGACTGCCTGTCTGCCTTTGTCTGACTGCCGGTCTCCCCTTGTCTGACTGCCTGTCTGCACTTTTCTGACTGCCCTTCTGTCTTTGTCTGACTGCCTGTCTGCCTTTGTCTGACTACCTGTCTCTGACTTTTTCTGCATGCCAGTCTGCCTTTTTCTGACTGCCTGTTTACCTTTGTCTGACTGCCTGTCTCTGCCTTTGTCTGACTGCCTGTCTCTTACTTTGTCTGACTGCCTGTCTGCCTTTGTCTAACTGCCTATCTGCCTTTGTCTGAATGCCTGTCTCTGCCTTTGTCTGACTGCCTGTCTGCCTTTGTCTGACTGCCTGTTTGCCTTTGTCTGAATGCAGGTCTGCCTTTGTCTGACTGCCTGTCCTCCTTTGTGTGACTGCCTGTCTGCCTTTGGCTGACTGGCCGTCTGCCTTTGTCTGACTGCCTTTCTCTGCCTGCCTGTCTGCCTTTGTCTGACTGCCTGTCTGCCTTTGTCTGACTGTCTGCCTTTGTCTGACTGCCTGTCTGCCTTTTTCTGACTGTCTGTTTCTGCCTTTGTCTGACTGCCTGTCTCTGCATTTGTCTGACTGCCTGTCTCTGCCTTTATCTGACTGCCTGTCTGCCTTTGTCTGACTGCCTGTCTGCTTTTGTCTGACTGCCCGTCTGCCTTTGTCTGACTGACTGTCCCTGCCTTTGCCTGTCTGCTTTTGTCTAACAGGGTGACTGCCGGTCTCTGCCTTTGTCTGACTGCCTGTCTCTGCCTTTATCTGACTGCCTGTCTGCCTTTGTCTGACTGCCTGTCCTCCTTTGTCTGATTGCCTGTCTGCCTTTGGCTGACTGCCTGTCTGCCTTTTTCTGACTGCCTTTCTCTGCCTTTGTCTGACTGCCTGTCTGCCTTTGTCTGACTATTTGTCTGCCTTTGTCTGACTGCCTGTCTGCCTTTGTCTGACTGCCTGTCTGCCTTTGTCTGACTGCCTATCTGCCTTTGTCTGACTGCCTCTGTGCCTTTGTCTGACTGCCTGTCTCTGCCTTTATCTGACTGCCTGGCTGCCTTTGACTGCCTGTGTCTGCCTTTGTTTGACTGCCTGTCTGCCTTTGTCTGACTGCCTGTCTGCCTTTGTCTGACTGTCTGTCTCATCCTTTGACTGACTGCTTGTCTCTGCCTTTGTCTAACTGCCTGTCTGCCTTAGGTTGACTGCCTGTCTCTGCCTTTGTCTGACTGCCTGTCTGCCTTTATCTGACTACTTGTCTTCCTTTGTCTGACTGCCTGTCTGCCTTTGTTTGACTGCCTGTCTGCATTTGTCTGACTGACTGTCTCTGTCTTTGTCTGACTGCCTGTCTCTGCCTTTGTCTGACCGCCTGTCTGCCTTTGTCTGACTGCCTGTCTGCCTTTGTCTGAGTGCCTGTCTGCCTTTGTCTGACTGCCTGTCTGCATTTGTCTGACTGCCTGTCTCTGCCTTTGTCTGACTGCTTGTCTCTGGCTTTGTCTAACTGTCTGTCTGCCTTTGTCTGACTGCCTTTCTGCCTTTGTCTGACTGCCTGTCTCTTCCTTTGTCTGACTGTCTGTCTGCCTTTGTCTGACTCCCTGTCTGCCTTTGTCTGAATGCCTGTCTGCCTTTGTCTCACTGCCTGTCTGCCTTTGTCTGACTGCCTGTCTACCTTTGTCTGACTGCCTGTCTGCCTTTGTCTGACTGCCTGTCTGCCTTTGTCTGACTACCTGTCTACCTTTGTCTGACTGCCTGTCTGCCTTTGACTGCCTGTCTCTACCATTGTCTGATTGCCTGTCTGCCTTTGTCTGACTGCCTGTCTCTGCCTATGTTTGACAGCCTGTCTGCCTTTGTCTGACTGCCTGTCTGCCTTTGTCTGACTACTTGTCTACTTTTGTCTAGCTGCCTGTCTGCCTTTATCTGACTGCCTGTCTCTGCCTTTGTCTGACTGCCTGTCTGCCTTTATCCGACTGCCTGTCTGCCTTTGTCTGACTGCCTATTTGCCTTTGTCTGACTTCCTGTCTGCCTTTGTCTGACTGCCGGTCTGCCCTTGTCTGACTGCCTGTCTGCACTTGTCTGACTGCCTGTCTGCCTTTGTCTGACTGCCTGTCTGCCTTTGTCTGACTGCCTGTGTCTGCCTTTGTCTGACTGCCTGTCTGCCTTTGTCTGTCTGCCTGTCTCTGCCTTTGTCTGACTGCCTGTCTGCCTTTGTCTGACTGCCTGTCTCTGCCTTTGTCTGACTATCTGTCTTCCTTTGTCTGACTGCCTGTCTGCCTTTGTCTGACTGCCCTTCTGCCTTTGTCTGACTGCCTGTCTTCCTTTGTCTGACTGCCTGTCTGCCTTTGTCTGACTGCCTGTCTCTGCCTTTGTCTGACTACCTGTCTGCCTTTGTCTGACTGCCTGTCTCTGCCTTTCTCTGATTGCCTGTCTGCCTTTGTCTGACTGCCTGTCTGCCTTTGTCTGACTGCCTGTCTGCCTTTGTCTGACTGCCTGTCTGCCTTTGTCTGACTGCCTGTCTGCCTTTGACTGCCTGTCTCTGCCTTTGTCTGACTGCCTGTCTGCCTTTGTCTGACTGCCTGTCTCTGCCTTTGTTTGGCAGCCTGTCTGCTTTTGTCTGACTGCCTGTCAGCCTTTGTCTGACAACTTGTCTACCTTTGTCTGGCTGCCTGTCTGCCTTTATCTGACTGCCTGTCTCTGCCTTTGTCTGACTGCCTGTCTGCCTTTGTCTGACTGCCTATTTGCCTTTGTCTGACTGCCTGTCTGCCTTTGTCTGACTGCCGGTCTGCTCTTGTCTGACTGCCTGTCTGCACTTGTCTGACTGCCTGTCTCCCTTTGTCTGACTGCCTGTCTGCCTTTGACTGCCTAACTCTGTCTTTGTCTGACTGCCTGTCTGCCTTTGTCTGACTGCCTGTCTCTGCCTTTGTTTGACAGCCTGTCTGCCTTTGTCTGACTGCCTGTCTGCCTTTGTCTGACTACTTGTCTACCTTTGTCTGACTGCCTGTCTGCCTTTATCTGACTGCCTCTCTCTGCCTTTGTCTGACTCCCTGTCTGCCTTTGTCTGACTGCCTGTCTGCCTTTGTCTGACTGCCTGTCTGCCTTTGTCTGACTGCCTGTCTGCCTTTGTCTGACTGCCTGTCTGTATTTATCTGACTGCCTGTCTGTCCTTGTCTGACTGCCTGTCTGCACTTGTCTGACTGCCTATCTGCCTTTGTCTGACTGCCTGTCTGCCTTTGTCTGACTGCCTGTCTCTGCCTTTGTCTGACTGCCTGTCTGCCTTTGTCTAACTGCCTGTCTGCCTTTGTCTGACTGCCTGTCTCTGCCTTTGTCTGACTGCCTGTCTCTTCCTTTGTCTGACTGCCTGTCTGCCTTTGTCTGACTGCCTGTCTTCCTTTGTCTGACTGCCACTCTGCCTTTGTCTGACTGCCTGTCTCTGCCTTTGTCTGACTGCCTGTCTGCGTTTGTCTGACTGCCTGTCTCTGCCTTTCTCTGACTGCCTGTCTGCCTTTGTCTGACTGCCTGTCTGCCTTTGTCTGACTACTTGTCTACCTTTGTCTGACTGCCTGTCTGCCTTTGTTTGACATCCTGTCTCTGTTTTTGTCTGACTGACTGTCTCTGTCTTTGTCTGACTGCCTGTCTCTGCCTTTGTCTGACCGCCTCTCTTCCTTTGTCTGACTGCCTATCTCTGCCTTTGTCTGAGTGCCTGTCTGCCTTTGTCTGACTGCCTGTCTGCATTTTTCTGACTGCCTGTCTCTGCCTTTGTCTGACTGCTTGTCTCTGCCTTTGTCTAACTGTCTGTCTGCCTTTGTCTGACTGCCTTTCTGCCTTTGTCTGACTGCCTGTCTCTTCCTTTGTCTGACTGCCTGTCTGCCTTTGTCTGACTCCCTGTCTGAATGCCTGTCTGCCTTTGTTTCACTGCCTGGCTGCCTTTGTCTGACTGCCTGTCTACCTTTGTCTGACTGCTGGTCTGCCTTTGTCTGAATGCCTGTCTGCTTTTGTTTGACTGCCTGTCTGCCTTTGTCTGACTGCCTGTCTCCCTTTGACTGCCTGTCTCTGCCTTTGTCTGACTGCCTTTCTGCCTTTGTCTGACTGCCTGTCTCTGCCTTTGTTTGACAACCTTACTGCCTGTCTGCCTTTGTTTGACTACTTGTCTACCTTAGTCTGGCTTCCTGTCTGCCTTTATCTGATTGCCTGTCTCTGCCTTTGTCTGAATGCCTGTCTGCCTTTTTCTGACTGCCTGTCTGCCTTTGTCTGACTGCCTATCTGCCTTTGTCTGACTGCCTGTCTGCCTTTGTCTGACTGCCTGTCTGCCTTTGTCTGACTGCCTGTCTCTGCCTTTGTCTGACTGCCTGTCTGCCTTTGTCTGACTGCCTGTCTGCCTTTGTCTGACTGCCTGTCCTTCTTGGTCTGACTGCCTGTCTGATTTTGGCTGACTGCCTGTCTGCCTTTGTCTGACTGCCTTTATCTGCCTTTGTCTGCCTGCCTGTCTGCCTTTGTCTGACTGCCTGTCTGCCTTTGTCTAACTGTCTGCTTTTTTCTGACTGCCTGTCTGCCTTTGTCTGACTGTCTGTCTCTTCCTTTGTCTGACTGCCTGTCTGTATTTGTCTCACTGCCTGTCTCTGCCTTTGTCTGACTGCCTGTCTGCCTTTGTCTGACTGCCTGTCTTCTTTTGTCTGACTGCCTTTCTGCCTTTGTCTGACTGACTGTCCCTGCCTTTGCCTGTCTGCTTTTTTCTGACAGGGTGACTACCGGTCTCTGCCTTTGTCTGACTGCCGGTCTTCCTTTGTCTGACTGCCCTTCTCTGCCTTTGTCTGACTGCCTGCCGGCCTTTATCTGACTGCCTGTCTGCCTTTGTCTGACTGCCTGTCCTCCTTTGTCTGATTGCCTGTCTGCCTTTGGCTGACTGCCTGTCTGCCTGCCTGTCTACCTTTGTCTGACTGCCTGTCTGCCTTTGTCTGACTGCCTGTCTGCCTTTGTCTGACTGCCTCTCTGCCTTTGTCTGACTGCCTGTCTCTGCCTTTGCCTGACTGCCTGGCTTCCTTTGACTGCCTGTATCTGCCTTTGTCTGAATGCCTGTCTGCCTTTGTCTGACTGCCTGTCTGCCTTTGTCTGACTGTCTGTCTCATCCTTTAACTGACTGCTTGTCTCTGCCTTTGTCTAACTGCCTGTCTGCCTTAGTCTGACTACCTGTCTGCCTTTGTCTGACTACTTGTCTACCTTTGTCTGACTGCCTGTCTGCCTTTGTTTGACTGCCTGTCTCTGCCTTTGTCTGACTGACTGTCTCTGTCTTTGTCTGACTGACTGTCTCTGCCTTTGTCTGACTGCCTGTCTGCTTTTATCTGACTGCCTGTCTGCCTTTGTCTGACTGCCTGTCTGCCCTTGTCTGACTGCCTGACTGTCTGTGTCTGACTGCCTGTCTGCCTTTGTCTGACTGCCCCTCTGCCTTTGTCTGACTGCCTTTCTTCCTTTGTCTGACTGCCTGTCTACCTTTGTCTGACTGCCTGTCTGCCTTTGTCTGTCTGCCTGTCTCTCTTTGTCTGACTGCCTGGCTGCCTTTGTGTGACTGCCTGTCTGCCTTTGCCTGACTGCCTATTTGCCTTTGTCTGACTGCCTGTCTGCCTTTGTCTGACTGCCCGTCTCTGCCTTTGTCTGACTGCCTGTCTCTACCTTTGTCTGACTGCCTGTCTCTACCTTTGTCTGACTGCCTGTCTCTGCCTTTGTCTAACTGCCTGTCTGCCTTTGTCTGACTGCCTGTCTCTGCCTTTGTCTGACTGCCTGTCTCTGTCTTTGTCTGACTGCCTGTGTCTGCCTTTGTCTGACTGCCTGTCTGCCTTTATCTGACTGCCTGTCTGCCTTTGTCTGACTGCCTCTCTGCTTTTGTCTGACTGCCTGTCTCTGCCTTTGTCTGACTGCCTTGCTGCCTTTGATTGCCTGTGTCTGCCTTTGTCTGACTGCCTGTCTGCCTTTGTCTGACTGTCTGTCTGCCTTTGTCTGACTGTCTGTCTCATCCTTTGTCTGACTGCCTGTCTCTGGCTTTGTCTAACTGCCTGTCTGCCTTAGTCTGACTGCCTGTCTCTGCCTTTGTCTGACTGCCTGTCTGCCTTTGTCTGACTACTTGTCAACCTTTGTCTAACTGCCTGTCTGCCTTTGTTTGACTGCCTGTCTCTGCCTTTATCAGACTGACTGTCTCTTCCTTTGTCTGACTGCCTGCCTCTGCCTTTGTCTGACCGCCTGTCTGCCTTTGTCTGAGTGCCTGTCTGCCTTTGTCTGACTGCCTGTCTGCATTTGTCTGACTGCCTATCTCTGCCTTTCTCTGACTGCCTGTCTCTACTTTTGTCTAACTGCCTTTCTGCCTTTGTCTGATTGCCTGTCTCTGCCTTTGTCTGACTGCCTGTCTGCCTTTGTCTGACTCCCTATCTGCTTGTCTACCTTTATCTGACTGCCTGTCTGCCTTTGTCTGACTGCCTGTCTGCCTTTGTCTGACTGCCTGTCTGTCTTTGTCTGACTGCCTGTCTGCCTTTGTCTGACTGCCTGTCTGCCTTTGACTGCCTGTCTCTGTCTTTGTCTGACTGCCTGTCTGCCTTTGTCTGACTGTCTGTCTCTGCCTTTGTTTGACAGCCTGTCTGCCTTTATCTGACTGCCTGTCTGCCTTTGTCTGACTACTTGTCTACCTTTGTCTGACTGCCTGTCTGCCTTTATCTGACTGCCTGTCTCTGCCTTTGTCTGACTGCCTGTCTTTCTTTGTCTGACTGCCTGTCTGCCTTTGTCTGACTGCCTGTCTGTATTTATCTGACTGCCTGTCTGCCCTTGTCTGACTGCCTGTCTGCACTTGTCTGACTGCCTGTCAACCTTTGTCTGACTGCCTGTCTGCCTTTGTCTGACTGCCTGTCTCTGCCTTTGTCTGACTGCCTTTCTGCCTTTGTCTAACTGCCTTTCTGCCTTTGTCTGACTGCCTGTCTCTGCCTTTGTCTGACTGCCTATCTCTTCCTTTGTCTGACTGCCTGTCTGCCTTTGTCTGACTGCCTGTCTTCCTTTGTCTGACTGCCTGTCTGCCTTTATCTGACTGCCTGTCTCTGCCTTTGTCTGACTGCCTGTCTGCCTTTGTCTGACTGCCTGTCTGCCTTTGTCTGACTGCCTGCCTGCCTTTATCTGTCTGCTTGTCTGCCTTTGTCTGACTGCCTGTCCTCCTTTCTCTGATTGCCTGTCTGCCTTTGGCTGACTGCCTGTCTGCCTTTTTCTGACTGCCTTTCTCTGCCTTTGTCTGCCTGCCGGTCTGCCTTTGTCTGACTGCCTGTCTGCCTTTGTCTGACTATATGTCTGCCTTTGTCTGACTGCCTTTCTGCCTTTGTCTGACTGCCTATCTCTGCCTTTGTCTGACTGCCTGTGTCTGCCTTTGTCTGACTGCCTCTCTGCCTTTGTCTGACTGCCTGTCTGCCTTTGTCTGACTGTCTGTCTCATCTTTTGACTGACTGCTTGTCTCTGCCTTTGTCTAACTGCCTGTCTGCCTTAGTCTGACTGCCTGTCTCTTTCTTTTTCTGACTGCCTGTCTGCCTTTGTCTGACTACTTGTCTACCTTTGTCTGACTGCCTGTCTGCCTTTGTTTTACATCCTGTCTCTGCCTTTGTCTGACTGACTGTCTCTGTCTTTGTCTGACTGCCTGTCTCTGCCTTTGTCTGACCGCCTGTCTGACTTTGTCTGACTGCCTGTCTCTGCCTTTGTCTGAGTGCCTGTCAGCCTTTGTCTGACTGCCTGTCTGCATTTGTCTGACTGCCTGTCTCTGCCTTTGTCTGACTGCTTGTCTCTGCCTTTGTCTAACTGTCTGTCTGCCTTTGTCTGACTGCCTTTCTGTCTTTGTCTGACTGCCTGTCTCTTCCTTTGTCTGACTGCCTGTCTGCCTTTGTCTGACTCCCTGTCTGCCTTTGTCTGAATGCCTGTCTGCCTTTGTCTCACTGCCTGTCTGCCTTTGTCTGACTGCCTGTCTACCTTTGTCTGACTGCCTGTCTGCCTTTGTCTGACTGCCTGTCTGCCTTTGTCTGACTGCCTGTCTGCCTTTGACAACCTGTCTCTGCCTTTGTCTGACTGCGTGTCTGCCTTTGTCTGACTGCCTGTCTCTGCCTTTGTTTGACAGCCATTCTGCCTTTGTCTGACTGCCTGTCTGCCTTTGTCTGACTACTTCTCTACCTTTGTCTGGCTGCCTGTCTGCCTTTATCTGACTGCCTGTCTCTGCATTTGTCTGACTGCCTGTCTGCCCCTGTCTGACTGCCTCTCTGCCTTTGTCTGACTGCCTATCTGCCTTTGTCTTACTGTTTGTCTGCCTTTGTCTGACTGCCTGTCTGCTTTTGTCTCACTGCCTGTCTGCACTTGTCTGTCTGCCTGTTTGCCTTTGTCTGACTGCCTGTCTGCCTTTCTCTGACTGCCTGTCTGCCTTTTTCTGCATGCCTGTCTGCCTTTCTCTGACTGCCTGTTTGCCTTTGTCTGACTGCCTGTCTCTTCCTTTGTCTGACTGCTTGTCTCTGCCTTTGTCTAACTGTCTGTCTGCCTTTGTCTGACTGCCTTTCTGTCTTTGTCTGACTGCCTGTCTCTTCCTTTGTCTGACTGCCTGTATGCCTTTGTCTGACTCCCTGTCTGCCTTTGTCTGAATGCCTGTCTGCCTTTGTCTGACTACCTGACAACCTTTGTCTGACTGCCTGTCTGCCTTTGTCTGACTGCCTATCTGCCTTTGTCTGACTGCCTGTCTCTGCCTTTGTCTGACTGCCTGTCTGCCTTTGTCTGATTGCCTGTCTCTGCCTTTGTCTGACTGCCTGTCTGCCTTTGTCTGACTGCCTATCTGCCTTTGTCTGACTGCCATTCCTCCTTTGTCTGACTGCCTGTCTGCCTTTGGCTGACTGCCTTTTTGCCTTTGTCTGACTGCCTTTCTCTGCCTTTGTCTGCCTGCCTGTCTGCCTTTGTCTGACTGCCTGTCTGCCTTTGTCTGACTGCCTGTCTGCCTTTGTCTGACTGTCTGTCTCTGCCTTTGTCTGACTGCATGTCTCTGTATTTGTCTGACTGCCCGTCTCTGCCTCTGTCTGACTGCCTGTCTGCCTTTGTCTGACTGCCTGTCTGCTTTTGTCTGACTGCCTGTCTGCCTTTGTCTGACTGACTGTCCCTGCCTTTGCCTGTCTGCTTTTGTCTGACAGGGTGACTGCCGATCTCTGCCTTTGTCTGCCTTTGTCTGACTGCCTGTCTCTGCCTTTGTCTGACTGCCTGCCTGCCTTTATCTGACTGCCTGTCTGCCTTTTCTGACTGCCTGTCCTCCTTTGTCTGATTGCCTGTCTGCCTTTGGCTGACTGTCTGTCTGCCTTTTTCTGACTGCCTTTCTCTGACTTTGTCTGCCTGCCTGTCTTCCTTTGTCTGACTGCCTGTCTGCCTTTGTCTGACTATCTGTCTGCCTTTGTCTGACTTCCTGTCTGCCTTTGTCTGATTGCCTGTCTGCCTTTGTCTGACTGCCTGTCTGACTGCCTTTCTGCCTTTGTCTGACTGCCTATCTCTGCCTTTGTCTGACTGCCTGTGTCTGCCTTTGTCTGACTGCCTCTCTGCCTTTGTCTGACTGCCTGTCTGCCTTTGTCTGACCGTCTGTCTCATCTTTTGACTGACTGCTTGTCTCTGCCTTTGTCTAACTGCCTGTCTGCCTTAGCCTGACTGCCTGTCTCTGCATTTGTCTGACTGCCTGTCTGCCTTTGTTTGCCTACTTGTCTACCTTTGTCTGACTGCCTGTCTGCCTTTGTTTGACATCCTGTCTCTGCCTTTGTCTGACTGACTGTCTCTGTCTTTGTCTGACTGCCTGTCTCTGCCTTTGTCTGACCGCCTGTCTGACTTTTTCTGACTGCCTGTCTCTGCCTTTGTCTGAGTGCCTGTCAGCCTTTGTCTGACTGCCTGTCTGCATTTGTCCGACTGCCTGTCTCTGCCTTTGTCTGACTGCTTGTCTCTGCCTTTGTCTAACTGTCTGTCTGCCTTTGTCTGACTGCCTTTCTGTCTTTGTCTGACTGCCTGTCTCTTCCTTTGTCTGACTGCCTGTCTGCCTTTGTCTGACTCCCTGTCTGCCTTTGTCTGAATGCCTGTCTGCCTTTGTCTCACTGCCTGTCTGCCTTTGTCTGACTGCCTGTCTACCTTTGTCTGACTGCCTGTCTGCCTTTGTCTGACTGCCTGTCTGCCTTTGTCTGACTCCCTGTCTGCCTTTGACTGCCTGTCTCTGCCTTTGTCTGACTGCGTGTCTGCCTTTGTCTGACTGCCTGTCTCTGCCTTTGTTTGACAGCCTGTCTGCCTTTGTCTGACTGCCTGTCTGCCTTTGTCTTACTACTTCTCTACCTTTGTCTGGCTGCCTGTCTGCCTTTATCTGACTGCCTGTCTCTGCATTTGTCTGACTGCCTGTCTGCCCCTGTCTGACTGCCTCTCTGCCTTTGTCTGACTGCCTATCTGCCTTTGTCTTACTGTTTGTCTGCCTTTGTCTGACTGCCTGTCTGCTTTTGTCTGACTGCCTGTCTGCACTTGTCTGTCTGCCTGTTTGCCTTTGTCTGACTGCCTGTCTGCCTTTGTCTGACTGCCTGTCTGCCTTTTTCTGCATGCCTGTCTGCCTTTGTCTGACTGCCTGTTTGCCTTTGTCTGACTGCCTGTCTCTTCCTTTGTCTGACTGCTTGTCTCTGCCTTTGTCTAACTGTCTGTCTGCCTTTGTCTGACTGCCTTTCTGTCTTTGTCTGACTGCCTGTCTCTTCCTTTGTCTGACTGCCTGTCTGCCTTTGTCTGACTCCCTGTCTGCCTTTGTCTGAATGCCTGTCTGTCTTTGTCTGACTGCCTATCTGCCTTTGTCTGACTGCCTGTCTCTGCCTTTGTCTGACTGCCTGTCTGCCTTTGTCTGACTGCCTGTCTCTGCCTTTGTCTGACTGCCTGTCTGCCTTTGTCTGACTGCCTGTCTGCCTTTGTCTGACTGCCATTCCTCCTTTGTCTGACTGCCTGTCTGCCTTTGGCTGACTACCTGTTTGCCTTTGTCTGACTGCCTTTGTCTGCCTGCCTGTCTGCCTTTGTCTGACTGCCTGTCTGCCTTTGTCTGACTGCCTGTCTGCCTTTGTCTGACTGTCTGTCTCTGCCTTTGTCTGACTGCCTGTCTCTGTATTTGTCTGACTGCCTGTATCTGCCTCTGTCTGACTGCCTGTCTGCCTTTGTCTGACTGCCTGTCTGCTTTTGTCTGACTGCCTGTCTGCCTTTGTCTGACTGACTGTCCCTGCCTTTGCCTGTCTGCTTTTATCTGACAGGGTGACTGCCGATCTCTGCCTTTGTCTGACTGCCTGTCTGACTGCCTGTCTCTGCCTTTGTCTGACTGCCTGCCTGCTTTTATCTGACTGCCTGTCTGCCTTTGTCTGACTGCCTGTCCTCCTTTGTCTGATTGCCTGTCTGCCTTTGGCTGACTGTCTGTCTGCCTTTTTCTGACTGCCTTTCTCTGACTTTGTCTGCCTGCCTTTCTTCCTTTGTCTGACTGCCTGTCTGCCTTTGTCTGACTCTGTCTGACTTCCTGTCTGCCTTTGTCTGATTGCCTGTCTGCCTTTGTCTGACTGCCTGTCTGCCTTTGTCTGACTGCCTCTCTGCCTTTTGTATCATATCATATCTGTATATCATTGTTAACTAGTTTTAAGATATTCATTGTTTTTAGCTAAGAGAGAGAGAGTGTATGCGGGTAAGGAATTTTCCTAGAATTCACATCCCAGCCAAGGCGTCAGGTCAAAGCCGACCCACGGCCTACGTGCAGGATCACACAGCTCTGTTCCCGTGACGTCATTCTCCCGGGTCAGTCCCGACCAATCATAGGCGCGTAGTCCACCTGGAGTCGACCCTTCCTGACCGCGGCTGAGCACACCACCACCACTCTCAGCCTGGCGACTACATCAACCAGTCGCTCATCTCTCAGCTCGCTACCATCATCAACGTTTCGTCATCTCTCTCAAGGCAGGCAAAGGTCATAGTCACTGTATATCCTGTATCTACTCAAGTCGTGTTGTGTCAATATATCATCTATATCAAGCCGTGTGTGTTTCAACAAGACCTCCATCATCCACGCTACCCCTCTACCTCCACTCTTCCAAGCCACGCGGTGACCACGTGGGGACCAAGGCCACGGCTACGGCTGGAACTACATCACCGATACAATTGGTGTGCAACGGTGGAATTCGTCCTTCCAAGCGACGAATTATCAAGATTCAGCCTCCTCCGTCATCAAGTCTCTACACTCACCACGTGCATCGTTCTGCCAGTAAGTGACTCTACACAAACGCCCTTGCCTCGCTCACTCGTGTTCTCCTCTACGCCCTGCAGTCGCTTCCTTCGTCGCCCTTCTGCAGTAGCATCTATTCCGAGTGAGTACAAGCCTCCTCGCCCTGCTGTTCAAGACGCCCATCACCTCTACCTCCATTTTGTTCGCGGCGCGCCATCTTCGCTGCCCACGCATCACCTCAAGACGCCCTCAAGACGCCCATCGCCCTTCACCACGTGTCCCTTCAAGACGGTCATCACCCATCACCACGTGGTCCCTCAAACAAGTTTTCCACGCCCTCACCACGTGTCTCCGCCCTCAAGACGCCCATCGCTCTTCACCACGTGTCGCAGCCCAGAAATACGCCCATTCACCACGTGACCAGTCAGCGCCCACGTGTTCCACCTTCTTGGTCCTCTGCTAGTTAAGTACCTTAGTTCTTATTATATTTTTCTCCTTATTGTGCTAGTTATTCTACATTTTTTGTGTACACTCAGTGTTTCTCTGGTTCCTTGTGTATTTCCTCAACGTGATCACGATGTCTAACGACCAGTCACTTCACACACCCACACCTCAGGTTACTCTCATATCTGATAATGTCTCAATTCCTCCTTTTTCTGGTACTAACTCTGAATCAGTCCAAGCCTTTGTCCGGCGTGTAAATGATGAATGTACACGTCGCTCAGCTTATTCTGATGTGGAAAAATTAGCCATTTTAAAATCACGGATTTGTCATGACCCATCTAGTCTTGCGGGAAAACTCATAAAAACCGATAAATTCCTCAGTTTTTCTACATACGATGAACTCACCACAGCATTAATCTCTCATTTCTCTGGTCACTCAAAATTAGGTGCAACTCATTCCTTCCTCAAAATTGCTCAAACTCTCACTAATATTGCTCGTTCTACTCATGATGTGTATAAGGCAGAGAATATTGCATCCTCTCTCAGTGCTGAGTTAACAGAGCAAATGAAATCCTCTCAGTGGATCGACACAGACGGCAATATATCTTCTACTGATTTCAAACGCCTTATGTCGTATTTCCTGTTCCTTGTTCAGCTCGATTCACCAACCTTCACCGTTGCAAGCGACATTAAATTCAGTAAGGAAGATTTCTTGTATGATCTGTGCAAGAAAATATCAGAGAAATCGCCACCTGTTCCTCAGCCAGTAAGTTTGGTTCAGTCACCGCATTCCTCAATCAAGCCCCCATTTTCTCACCGAAGCTCCTCCCCTCAGAGCCCATCTCCATCTTCAAACACTCATTTGTCACGTTCTGATCAACGCTCTCATTCTCGTCACCGTTCATCCTCCCGTGACTCGAGAAAGGTAACATGTTATCGATGTGGACTCAAAGGTCACGTCTTAGCGGACTGTCGAGTAATGCTTGACGAAAGAGGTTATCATAATTTCAACAGTAATGCCTTCTGCTCCCTTCATAATAAACGCGGTCACTCACTTGAGGAATGTCGCCTTTTCCAGCAACAAATGCAGTCTTCTCAATCTTCGGGAAACGATTCGCGCCAGAGCCTCGCACCTCCTCGGTAACACTCAAGTCCATTCTAAAGACCGCAGGTAGTAAGTCATCTCATAAACGTGTTGTTTTCGCGGATGCACAGACAGTGCCTCTCCCATGTGTCCCTGTTAAATCCTCCGGATTTTTCCAAGGTCTGACTGCTGACGTCAAATTAGCCTCTCACAAATGCCGTGCATTTTTCGATTCTGGTGCCTCAGTCAACATCATTAAAACTCATGTTTTTGAAAAACTCTCTGCCGCCTCAAGGCACAAGTTTCAGAGTTATCCACCAGACATCACTGTTAGTGGTATTTCTGGAGACGTTGTCATACCTCATAGAAAGGTTCTCCTCAGTATCTGTTTGTCTCCACTTGAACCTTCTATCTCAGATTTTTTCTATGTCATGGATGATGTATGTTTTGCAGCTGAAATATTGATAGGATACCATACAATGTCTCACTTCAACATCTCACTTTTCCCTTCTATTCATCAAATCGCCCAGAATGGCACCTTCATCTCTGCCTCACCCTTCCCTGAGTCACCGCCACCATCTGATGTCTACGTTGTAATGCACACGCCTTCTCAGGACTCATCTCATGTCCCTCCCTCATCGCTCAAGACACCCTCAGTAATCCCTGATCCTGTCTTATCTACGCCAGCCGACTCGCCTAGCGAAGCGCTGCACAGCGATACCGACAATCCCTCTTCTCCTACAACACTGTCTGACGTCCTCTCGAACACCAGACTCAGGAAAGCTGTGTTGACCTCCTCTGTGGTAGTCACACAGACCCACCTCTGTTTGGTGCGCGTCGTCGTCAAAGGTGTGCCCCCCGGGACAGACATCTTATGTTTGCCCGACTCTGCCCGAGTGAATGGTGTCGCTCTCGAGTCAGTTCTTTCAACCCTAGACAAGGATAGTTCGTGCTGTATTGCCATTCAGAATCTCACGAATCACCCTATATCCCTTCAATCTGGCGTGACTTTAGGCGAAGTTCTCCCTTATCCTGCCCCTGTCACCCCTGTCACCTCATCTCCTTGTCACACATCCATGTCTTCACCAATTGCCTCAGATTCTCCTCCTCCTCTTCTTGACCAGCATATTGGTGATGTTGATTTTCCTGAAACGAAAACAGATTTACTTGCCCTCTTATCGACTTTCAGGTCATGTGTCTCTCTTCCGGGTGAACCTCTGGGCAAGACCGATGCTGTTCGTCATTCCATCCACCTCACCCCAGGCTCGACACCCATCTACGTCCCGGCTTATCGCATCCCACACAGCCGCAGGACGTTAATGGACGACGCTGTCAGAAGCATGCTGGACGAGGATATCATAGAGCCAGCGGCATCACCATTCAATGCCCCGCTGTTTCTAGTTCCTAAGTCCAATGGTGAGTGGAGAGTAGTCGTCGATTTCCGTGGTTTAAACGCCGCGACGATACCCGATCGATTCCCTATGCCAATCTTGTCTGATCTTCTCCAGTCAATAGGTGATTCAAACAGTGTATTTTCCACCCTCGACCTTCAGTCTGGTTTCTTCCAGGTCGAGCTAGAAGAAAGTTCACGGCACTACACTGCTTTCACCACATCATCTGGCCAGTACGCTTTCAAACGTATGGCCATGGGTTTACGTAATAGTCCCTTAACTTTCATGCGTCTCATGAACTCAGTTCTCTCTGGCCTCTTAGGCTCCTCGGTGTTTTGTTACTTAGACGATGTGATAGTCGCATCAAAGGACCTTCCCGAACACCTCGAAACCATCTCAGACGTTCTGTCACGTTTTGCAAAGGCTGGGTTAACTCTTAAACTCAGTAAATGTCAGTTCCTCAAACGTGAAATCAAATTCTTAGGCCACAAGGTTGACAAAGATGGCATCCACACTCTTGACGATAAAATTCATGCGATATCACGGTTTCCTACTCCTAGTTCTGCTGATGACGTTCGTAGTTTCATTGGCCTTGCAGGATTTTATCGGCAATTTATCAAAGATTTCAGTAAAATCGCTCAACCTCTCACATCATTGTTTAAAAAGAATGTAACATTCGCATGGACGGACGAGTGCGAGAAAGCATTCGCTACCCTCAAGCAAGCCTTATGCAACGCTCCTGTCCTCGCATTTCCTAATTTCAATAAGGAGTTTATTCTTTGCACTGACGCATCAAACATCGGTATCGGTTCTGTCCTCATGCAACGAGATGAAAATGGTAAATCACGCGCAGTTGCCTTTGCCAGTCGTCTGCTCAATGCTGCTGAGCGCAACTACAGTGTCACTCACCGCGAAGCTCTCGCAGTCGTTTGGTCTCTTCGTCACTTCAGAGACATCATACTCGGATATAAGATCCACGTTCTAACCGATCATTTTGCTGTCACAGAGTTATTCAAAGGAACCAGTTTAACCGGAAAATTTGCCCGTTGGCAACTCACTGTTCAAGAGTACAATCCTTCATTCGCGTACCTCCCAGGTAAAGCTAATTCTGTCGCTGACGCTCTGTCCCGTCATGTCGCTCCTGTCAGTCTGCTCACAACCTCACAGTCACTCCCCACTCTTGAGGAAGTCAAATCCCTTCAAAGGTCTGATCAATTCTGCAAACGTCTCATTTATTATCTTGAATCAGGTGATGCCAGTAACCTTCCAAGCTTGCCATTCTCCCCAGATTCCTTTTTGCTTCGAGACGATGTCCTCTATAAATCTAGTTCTGTCATTTCTGAGGACGATTCATTACATCATGCATCTCAGCTTGTCATTCCAGAAGCTCTTGTCCCTATAATCTTGTATCACGTTCATGACTCCCCTCTTGCCGGTCATCCAGGCAAAGATAGAGCATTCAAACAGGCTCAACGATCATATTTCTGGCCTTCCATGAGGAAAGACATCACCCGTCATTGTCTCTTATGCGCTTCATGCGCTGAGCATCGTCCCTCTCTCCATTATGAATCTCCGAACCTCCCATATCCTATCCCTCATGCTCCTTGGGACAGTCTGTCAGTCGATATTTTGAAACTCCCTCTGACGGAGAACGGTTTTCACTATTTGCTCGTCTGTATCGATAGTTTTTCACGCTTCAGCATCTTGGTTCCTCTCAAAGACAAATCTGCACGTTCAGTTGCACGAGCACTGATAGATGAAGTCATATGCCGGTATGCATCTCCTAAAGTACTTCTATCAGATAATGGCACCGAATTCAACAATGCCATCCTCAAAGCTGTTTGCGAGTCATTTGAAATTAAAAAGTGCAACATTGTTCCATATTCCCCTCAAGCGAACGGAAAAGTCGAGAGAGCAAACCGTCGAATTCTCGACATCTTACGCTTCATTGCCAATTCAAGCTCTTCATGGGATGATCACATTCCCCTAGTCGCATGCTCTCTTAACGCTGCGATTCACTCATCGATCAACGAGTCTCCACATTTCATTTTATATGGCTCTGACAAAAGACTCCCATATGAGTTTCTCTCCTCTGACCCTCGTCCTCTATACAACGTTGACGATTATGTTCAGAATCGCGTTTCAGCTTTCCAACGTATTCATATGTCCGTCCGTGACAGACTTACCGCCTCTCAGGAATCTATGCTGCATAAACAGCATCAGCGCGCTAAACCGCATGACATCGAGGTTGGTGACATCGTGTTCACCAAAGTCCAAGACCGCCACTCTAAGCTCGACCCCCGATTCAACGGACCTCACCGTGTAATTGAAAAGATGGCCGGTCACAAGTTCAAACTCAGAAACCTAAGTTCAGGCAGTGAAAACTTTGTTCACAGAGACCATCTCAAACGGGTTGATCGTGGTTTCGATTTCGAACCTACCTCTCCACTACCAGAAAATGCTCCTGACATTGTTGAAAGTCAGCCACCTTCACCCCCCATCTCATCCTCACCTAAATATCAGCTCCGGTCTCGTCCAGTCTACTAGCCATTTCTTTCATCTTTCCTTTCATTCCTGTCCAACTATGTATATATATGTATCTATGTAAAGGCTACATCCTGAATCTTGTTCATGTCTCATGTATTTTTATCATGTATTATGTCTTAGTCTTATTGTGTATTCTGTATTGTTTCAATGTATTTCATCGTCCCCCCCTCTCTGATTGTATTCTTTAGCTCGACATACGAGGACGTATGCTTCCAAGGGGGAAGTATTTGTATCATATCATATCTGTATATCATTGTTAACTAGTTTTAAGATATTCATTGTTTTTAGTTAAGAGAGAGAGAGTGTATGCGGGTAAGGAATTTTCCTAGAATTCACATCCCAGCCAAGGCGTCAGGTCAAAGCCGACCCACGGCCTACGTGCAGGATCACACAGCTCTGTTCCCGTGACGTCATTCTCCCGGGTCAGTCCCGACCAATCATAGGCGCGTAGTCCACCTGGAGTCGACCCTTCCTGACCGCGGCTGAGCACACCACCACCACTCTCAGCCTGGCGACTACATCAACCAGTCGCTCATCTCTCAGCTCGCTACCATCATCAACGTTTCGTCATCTCTCTCAAGGCAGGCAAAGGTCATAGTCACTGTATATCCTGTATCTACTCAAGTCGTGTTGTGTCAATATATCATCTATATCAAGCCGTGTGTGTTTCAACAAGACCTCCATCATCCACGCTACCCCTCTACCTCCACTCTTCCAAGCCACGCGGTGACCACGTGGGGACCAAGGCCACGGCTACGGCTGGAACTACATCACCGATACACTTTGTCTGACTGCCTGTCTCTGCCTTTGTCTGACTGCCTGGCTGCCTTTGACTGCCTGTGTCTGCCTTTGTCTGACTGCCTGTCTGCCTTTGTCTGACTGCCTGTCTGCCTTTTTCTGACTGTCTGTCTCATCCTTTGATTGACTGCTTGTCTCTGCCTTTGTCTAACTGCCTGTCTGCCTTAGTCTGACTGCCTGTCTCTGCCTTTCTCTGACTGCCTGTCTGGCTTTGTCTGACTACTTGTCTATCTTTGTCTGACTGCCTGTCTGCCTTTGTTTGACTGCCTGTCTCCGCCTTTGTCTGACTGACTGTCTCTGTCTTTGTCTGACTGCCTGTCTCTGCCTTTGTCTGACCGCCTGTCTGCCTTTGTCTGACTGCCTGTCTCTGCCTTTGTCTGAGTGCCTGTCTGCCTTTGTCTGACTGCCTGTCTGCATTTGTCTGACTGCCTGTCTCTGCCTTTGTCTGACTGCTTGTCTCTGCCTTTGTCTAACTGTCTGTCTGCCTTTGTCTGACTGCCTTTCTCCCTTTGTCTGACTGCCTGTCTCTTCCTTTGTCTGACTGCTCGTAAGTATCTGGATACTTTCTCCCTGGGTCCAATAGTTGCAGCTCTGACGGTAGTGCATTAACCCTTTGTTGGTCCTGGTGCTGTGCCTGTTTTTCGGGGTTCAGGTTACAGTTGTGTTTGGGTGCCTTGTGGGTTTGTTTGTTTGTTTGTTATTGGAGATCGTGTTCTATGTGTTCTTTTGTTTCTTTGGTGTGAGGTAACTTCCTCCCTCCTATACATGGGAATCAGGCATATGTAATTACATATGGGTATTTGTATATGTAACAACAAAATGTTTTTTAAAGTAAAAACCTTTTTTGTGAATACATATACTTACCCATATGTAATTACATGAGGAGGTTCCCTTCCTCCCTCCCCTCTAAGTTACATGTTTTCATGTAGTCCAAATGACTGATCGTTCTGGATAGCTGCCGTGGTAGCTGTCCTCTGCGCATGCGCATGGTGGTTGATAGGGGAGGAGGGAACCATAGAACGATCTGTAAATGAGGTGTACGTCATTTTTCTGTGCTAGGATAGGGAAGATAGACATATGTAATTACATATGGGTAAGTACCGTATTTCCCGTGTCATAAGACGCACTTTTTTTTCCTGAAAAATGCCCCAAAAATCACCCTGCGTCTTAACACTTAAAAATCCTCAATTAAGTTTTTTCCAAAAACTGCTTAGGTAATTATAGGGTGCGTCTTACCACATGTAGCGTCTTATGACACGGGAAATACGGTATATTCACAAAAAAGCTTTTTACTTTAAAAAACCATTGTTATGGATAAATACAACCTGGTATCCCTCGTTAGCACGAGCGAGTAGCAAGCAGCACGTCCTTCTCTGAGCAGGTCAGGCTCACAAGTCGAGCCGCTCAGGCTCACAAGTATAATTTTTATAAATTTTCACAAGGAGAAAAACTGAAAATGTAGATTAAAGAGTTTATTACAATATACAAGCTAAAGAAAACAGTTCAAACATAGCATCAAGGTTTCAAATCCTACCTACCTACAACCTTTTTTTCTAGCCTTTAGACCTGTAAATCTTTTCATGGCACTTTCTATATCTATCATCTTTACGAGATCATTTTCTATTGACAAGATTGCCAAAGAATGCTACTTTTGAGTTTATTTCTATCTGGCAGGTTTTTTAGGTTATTTAGAAATCCACAAGTGTTATTGAAACTTTGTAATTGTTCAAATTTCTCTGATAAAAAATTAATAGCTCTGTCGAGTATTACATTGAACACAGGATTAACATTTTTTTTCCTAGGTCATTTACATTTGGAAACTCGTCAATGCACTCGTATTCAAACAGCCTCCTTTTTCTGCTTATTCTTTTACTTCTAAAAATGGGTTCTACATCCAATTCTGTAACAAATTCTTTTGCTGACTAGTGCTTTTTCATGTCCATTTGCAGAATAATCATTGAAGTAATCAGTGGCATTATTCATTAATGAAACAGCGGTAGACAGTTCCACAGAGGTGTTGTGCATAGTTTTGGTGACAACATTTACTCTGCCTAACGCATCATAGCAGACATTCATCATCACTACAAAACTGTAATCTTATATTTCACGTCACAATATTTAACTGACGTCACAGCGGTACCCAATGAGACGCTCTCCTACCATTCCACCAACAGTTCACGTTCTACCTCCCCACAGTCAAGTCAACAACACGTCAGCTGCTTTGCTTCTCTTTCTCCTATACAGTCGTAAGTTGACTGTGGGTGAAATATATCTGGATCTACGGATGCTTTTACTGTCATATGTATTATTTACTATGCAGTTTGGAGCTGTGGGTTGATTCCTACCGCCCTAGGAGACTACATATGGTGTTTATCTGACTTCGCTTCTCTCTGGTTGAAGTTTGCCTGGGAAGCTTTCTCCTATACAGTCCCAAGTTGACTGTGGGTGAAATATATCTGGATCTACGGATGAATTTACTGCCATATGTATTATTTACTATGCAGTTTGGAGCTGTGGGTTGGTTCCTACCGCCCTAGGAGACAACATATGGTGTTTATCTGACCCTCTCTGTCTCTCTGGTTGCGCAGTTTAACGTCGCCACCCAGGCGTGAGGCGTCTCTCTTCTACGTCCTCGAGTAGCAAGAAGCGTGGGAGCTTGGAGAAGGACGATTGAGATAAGTCTGCTAAGAGGAGTCGGTCTTTGGTAGATATTTCCACACTCCCTCCCCCAGCTTGCGCTTCTCCGCCCTCTCATCAGCTGAGCGCTCTCCCGTGCCCGGAGAGGGTGTTAGTAACTTGTATATCTGTATCCATTACTGCTGCACTATTACGGTGACACTGCTGCACTATTACGGTGACACTGCTGCACTATTACGATGGCACTCTGCAACTTTCAGGAGTGCCATGCTACCATCTTTGCTGTCACTTAGCCTGTCACTGGGATGTGTTCTACCATCCTGCACAATGACTAAAACTTGAACGTTATACAAATAACAAATATAAACATGAAAATAATAGTAAATTTACAGTGTTACACCCGCCGAGCCCGACATTGTTCTTGTGTTGCTTGATTCAGACTTTCCAACTTCACTTTTTATCTAACTTAACCTAACCTATAAAAATTTAACCTAACGGTGAGGGTTAGGTCGGCCTCCGTGGTCAGTTGTTAACACAATAAAGAGATACTTATTCTCTGAGTGGTACAACCTTGATGACATGACTGTTCGTGATTCATATGCTCTTTGATAAAATCATATGTGAATGGTCCTGCAGAGCGCCATTGGCTGAGTGGGACCTGTTGAATAACGACAAGAAGTAACAAGTAAGTAACAATTTACATCTGATGAATGAAGTTATTGTGACAGAAAAGCAATAGATGAGTGTGTTATATGTGCAAAACACACCCTTTAACGCCTAGGTGACCTTCACAATGAGACGGGTGTAACACTGTAATAACACCTAAGTAACTTGTGCTAGTGAGGGAAAGTGATGTGTTAGATACACTCAAAAGTGATTCCCAAAGTGACCTGACCTAGGAATGGAAGCAGCTGTTGCTTTCTTGCCATATTAATACCTTGGCAAGTGCTACTTCCAGTCCCGGCCTTTTTTAGGCCAGCAGCCTCCCCAGGAGAGGGGGATGCATGGGCCGAAGCTGCAGTAACCTCTCCAGTGAGTTCCGGGTTTCCTCCTTTAGTTAATACACCTGATAACTTTAGAGGGTGTAAGATTTTCTCTGCTAACCTACTGTGGGGTTCTCATGCAGGATCCTTGGATTCATGATGTGGTGAAGGGAAAATTTCTAGAATTTGTGTCCATACCTTTTCAGACTGTGCCTCCACGCCCTCTCGCCCTGTCTCGGGCGGATGATCAGACCCTGAACGATGCCTTATATCAGTTCCTCAAACAGTCAATAGTGGAGCTTTGTTTACCTGAAGATCACGGTTTTGTTTCCCATCATAAAGCCGATTCAGGCCGGCGAGGGTTATCGTAAACTTGATGGACCTTAATGTTCATGTGCCTTATATTCATTTTAAGATGGACACTCTGAAGGATGTGATTCCTTTAATCCTCCCTAACTGTTTTTTTGTTACAGTTGATTTCAAGGACGCCTATTATTCAGTTTATGTTAGGCCTGAGGATAGGAAGTGGCTTCAGTTTTGGTGGAAGGGCTACACTTTTAGATTTACTTGTCTCCCTCAGGGGTTAACTTCTGCTCCTCGCACCTTTACAAAGTTACTGAAACCTGTCCTCGCCCACCTTCGGTCCCTTGGAATGGTTGTGGTTTGTTATTTAGATGACTGTCTTTTTATTGGTAGAGGCCTTGCGGGCCCAGGTGGGCTATGCCTTGCACTTCTTCATTCTCTGGGTCTCACCATCAATGTGCGGAAGTCGGTCCTGGAGCCTACCCAGAGGGTTACATTCCTTAATGTGGTTCTTGACTCTGTTTCCTTGACTTTGCCCTCCTGTAGGAGGGAGCACATCAGGGAAAAAGGTTTGCTCCTCCTCAACAGAGATATCACCTTACAAGACTTGTCCTCTTTTATTAGTTTAGCAGTGGCTTCTGGCCCTGCTGTAGAGTTAGCTCCTCTCCATTACAGGTACCTGGAGATTATTCGTATCAGGGATCTCTCTCGGTCCTATGGCAATTATAATTCCTGCGTTGTTTGAGATGCTCATGCCCGGGAATTAGTCACTTGGTGAGTGACTAATGTAGTTTTTCAGGAGAGGTCGCTCCGCTCTTCTTCTCCAACATGTTAGCTGTTTATAGATGCCTGCCTGACTGGCTGGGGTGCTTCAATGGGGGACTTTACAACTGGAGGTCACTGGGCCCACAAGGAGCTGGATCATTTAAACTCTTTGGAGTTAAGGGCCATTCTGTTGAGCTTGCAGTCACTTTGTCGGGATAAGAATGGCTCATATTAGGCTTCGCTCTGACAACACCACTGCGGTTGCATGGATTGATCGTTGTGGTAGCACACGACCTATACTTCATGCTTTTACAGAACGGTTTTTGAGTGGGCTGCTTCTAGGGATATTATTTTGTTGGCACAGCATGTACAGGGTTTATACAATGTGACAGTAGACACAGAGTCTAGAGTCAGTAGGATGGATGGTGAGAGGATGTTACAGCTGTGTATTTTCAGGATGGTTTGTCAGCGTTTTTATACTCCTGATATCAATCTTTTTGCTACACAGATAAATGCTCAGTTACCTGACTATGTTTCTTGGTGGCCAGACCCATCTGCTATGTGCATTAATGCCTTTACCTTGGATTGGGGTGGGAAGAGTTTATATACTTTCCACTTTTCAGTGTGATATCCAGGGCTCTCCGGAAACTGCAGGACTACGGGGCGACGGCGCTGATGATTCTCGGGGGTTGGTCTTGACAGCGATGGTGCTCTCCGGGCAGTGTTCACACGTCGAGGCCTTTCGACAGAGGTTGCCCAGTTTATCCTTCGGTCCTGGAGATCTAGCACTAAAGCTCAATATGGGCCGCGTATCAACAATTGGTTGTCATTTTGCCTCGGCAGGGAAGTGGATCCGTTTCTACCACCTGTGTATGTCCTTCTGGACTATCTTTTGTCAGAATTTAAACGGGGGACAGGCCGTGGGTACAGCTCTATGAACATTATCCGGTCTGGCATCTCTGCAGTTGCTACTTTTGATGGACGTCCTGCGGGACATCCTTTAATTTCCCGTTTCATGACTTGGGATCCTCAGCTGGTTCTGGATTAATATCTGCAGTCTGGGTCCCACGGAGGATTTGTCCTTTCCTCAGTTATCCATAAAATTGGTCGTTCTTATGTTCTTGTTGTCTGGCCAACGTGGTCAGACCTTGCATTTGCTGGACACAAGAAATTTGTTTGTCTCTGAGACTCGGGTTGTTTTTGGGATTGGCGATCTGGTGAAAACTTCCCGTCCTGGGGTCCTTCTGTCAAGGGTGGTCTTTGAGGCTTACCCGCATGACAACTGCTTATGCATTGTGCACACCTTTGAGCATTATCTTGATAGGACAACGACCTTCCGAGGAGCGCTTACAGGGTTTTTCTTGACGACACGACCTGCAGTACGGTTGGCCTCTCGTGATACTTTGCGTCGTTGGGTGAGAGATGTGACCTTACTATATTTTCTCCCCATTCGACTAGGTCTGCATCATCCAGCAAGGTGGCCCTGGTTTTGCTGTTATCCACGAGTGTCTCCACCATTGGTTGGGCCAGGGAGTCAACCTTTACGCAACACTACCGGAAGCCCATCGCTCAGCATGGACAGTTTGCGAGGGCAATTTTGTCATATAATGTTTGGCCTTTTCCTCTGCTCAGGGTTTAATGTGAGGGTTCTTTGACCCCATTTTTGGTATGGGTGATGGGTGATTTTTCTTTCCATGTTCCTGTGGGACTGTGTTTAACTATTTTTTTTTTTGATAATTGTTAATGTTTTCTATCTTCTGAATTACAGTGTTGTGCTTTACTTTGTTCCTATGGATTTTCTTTTTCACGGCTCCATACTGACCCTTTTTCTGAATTTTGTGTGATTTGGTAGGTTTTAGGAACCTCTCTAAAGCTCTCATTGGGTACCGCTGTGACGTCAGTTAAATATTGTGACGTGAAATTGTAAGATTAAACGAGTACTTACCAAGTATGAAGTTTGATCGTAATTTCACGAACATTTAACGACGTCACAGTGGAGCACAATGCCCTCCCTCCCTGCCCTATCTATTCACGGAGCTCACTTTGGGGCATGGGCTCTCAGCGGTAGTTGGTGGCTGCTTCCTAAAACCTACTCTCTAAACGGACTGATGGTGGAATGGTAGGAGAGCGTCTCATTGTGCACCACTGTGACGTCGTTAAATGTTCGTGAAATTACGATCAAACTTCATACTTGGTAAGTACTCGTTTAATCTTACAATTAGTGTTACAAGAGTCTGCATTTCTGAAAGTTCAGAGTTTCTCGGATTCCTATAATTTCGTATTTAATGGTTTTGACACATTCTAATCTGCACTCCCATCTAGTCTTGCATAAAGGTTTTGCAGTGAGGCTTTTAACATGTTTTTTCAGTGCTTGCCATCTCCAAGGAGAGGCAGAAAACAAAACATATATGCGCTGGACAGTATCAATCAATGAAGTGGATTCCCGATAACTTGTTCCACTGTCACCAACCACTAAGTTCAGGCTAACACATCCACATAGCTTATAAAACACCTGTAGATTTCCTTTCATGATCCACACCCCTTTATTCTTTCCTTTCCTATTTGAACCATTATCTTAGCCCTGACCTCTGCACCTCTAGCATGCCCTCTCTCTCTTTCTCTCTCTCAGAAAATCAAGTACACTTTCATATAATCCTTTACCTGCAGTATCTATAACTGGTTTATAGCTAACGAAATGTTCCTTTATTGGAATGTCTTCTACATCTAAAAATCGTATTGTAAATGAAAGGTGCTCCACATGACTTATATCTGGCGTACACACTAAGATAAGGATAAAATCAAATTTTTTGGCTCGGTTTAGTATATTTTCCTGAATAGCATTTCTCTTCTCAACAAATTGATTATTTCATTCTGAACATCTTTTCTGCAATAGTGAATGTGAGTTTCGTTAGACAAAACCTGACGAAAATGTTCATTCATTGTCAGATCAAATTTTCCAAGTAGCTTGACAAGACCTAAGAAATTCTCATTGTGCGGTGTAAATAATGTGTCTTAAGTTCCTCTGAAAGCCAAATTGTGTTCAGCTGAATACGGAGTGAGGCTCATTAAACGTTCCAAAACTTTACACCAATGCTCTCATTCTGACCCCACTTGTGACTGCATCCTCTTATCAATAGTTTTATTAGTCTGCAATCACAGTAATGTTTCAAACCACTTCTTAACACATTACAGATAATGTACTGAATTTTCATGTGACTGCAAATATTCATGAGCTTGCTTCCAGTCATTAATCCAGATTTTCCTAACAATGACTTATTTGAGAAGCCAAAAATTTTGCAACAAAATCAATAAATTTTATTGGTATTCTCTGAATAAATAAGCCACCTATGAAAACTCACCTTTGTTTATTTTCCTATATATCGTCACAGAAAAACTACGCTTATTTGCAATCTGCAATCAAATTATCAAGGAAAAATGTATAAGCCTCCTCAGCCCTAACCTCACTGACCCCTTCCTGTAAAGAACCTGATCTAATCTCCCTTCACCTGCTTCCTCCTCCAAGGAACCTGACCTCATCTCACCTTCCTTCTCTAACCGACTCCAGCTAATTCCCCCCAGGTGTCTTCTTAATATGTAAAATACAAATTAATAAAATTAGATAGATGGCGCTCCCTCGCACATGGTGCCTGAATTGTCGGTACCTTGCGCTGGTCCTGTACATATGCAACTACTATATTTTGGCTTTCTCCACATCTTGTCTTAATTTGTGCACTTATCAATGCTGCTTTCCCTTTTGCATACTCTACATTTCTAACTTTTATCTTAGATTTTATCATTAGCATCACACCTTTTTTATCTTTTCTATCCTTCCTCCATATTATTATAATTATCATTGTGTGTGCGTGCGTGGGTGTGGGGGGGTGGGGTGGGGGCGGGAGCGTGCGTGCGGGCGGGCGGGCGGGCGCGTGTGCGCGTGCGCGCGTGTGTGTGTGTGTTTTTTAAGGTGAGAGCTAGTGTACTTGAGTAAAACAGTAAGTAATTATGCACAGGAGCTGCATTGTGTAGGTCAACTGGCCTCTTACGGCCTTTTTCTTTTCTTATGTTCTTACGTTGTACATAATTTCTATAATTATTTTTATCAAGGGGCACAGGCACAGTCTTTGCTCGAAAGGCACTACTACTAATATTACACTACTAATACTAATACTACTACTACTACGGTCTAGTTTAGAGGATTAACAGAAAAATGCAAGAAGTTTTGCATCCTATTGTTATAACTTCTTATAACTGAGATACATTGTCTGTAAATTTATATGTTCATATTTTCTTCTCTTAAACATAATTTTACCAACTAAATTAGACTAGATCCAGTATGATGCAAATGTTACTCAGTTCTAAACCAAACTGGATCTGGAATGGTGAATATATATATATATATATATATATATATATATATATATATATATATATATATATATATATATATATATATATATATATATATATATATATATATAATATTTTACATTTTTTTTTCATAGAATTTTATCAATGGGAAACAAAACAAATTTCGTATATGAACATAAGTGAATGGCGATGGTGGAAGTGGGTGTAAGCTTGTTTTTGTGAGGTTGATTAAGAGAAAACGTCTTTCCAAAACCATATTATTTTTCTTTGACCAAAAAATGCTACATTATAATGAATGGTTAATATTTACAGAGTAAGAATAGAACTATGAATATCTCACAGGTAAAATAACAAAATTAATCAAATTTCAACAAAGACCACTACAACTAGATTTCCACTAACGTACCTACACACTATGGCTACACAATGGTTTCACTACACTCACAAAGGGTAGCTACAATTAGTTAAACACACATGGTTTCCTGCACCAAGAAATAAACACTCAAATTGTGTATAAGTTTCAAGATGAATGGCAGATCAGTTCTGGTATATTTGACTTGATTTTGCATCATTTTAGTTTCTATGATACATGCTCTAAGATAAATGTAATTATTCATAATATAAATTTGACTTAATATAGGTAAGCTATATAACTTCTTTATAAATTTACTCTGCACTATAATTTTCTATTTTACTACCTTAAAAGTAATATATAATATCCTCTGAAATTCTACACTTAACATTTAAAGTGTAACAACAACAACTATTCAAGCATGTATCCACTTAAGATTCTAGATTTCTTAACAATAATTTTCTAGGAACCTTAAACTCACATCTCTGAGAATATTTTTTCAGTGACCAAAACATTGAGAGTATCCTGAGATGATCAACGGGACAGTTCAGAGTTCAAGACTATGACCAGAGGAGTGCCAATTCTGACTGCTTCTCTCTAACAGGTGGGAGGGTAGTTAGGCACATGAAAGATTGTTATGGTAAAAGCAACCAGCTTCCCTTAAATTACACGTGGACGGATCAATTGAAGGAAGAGGCAAAGCAGAAAAATTATATATGAATGCAACGCTACAGAAATAAGATGTTATAAAGAAAAGAAAAAGAGAAGAATTGAACAGTAACAAAAGGAAATTATGAAATAAAAGTAATGTATATTAACATAGCTGGAGTAATACCAAGAAAACTAGATTTGATAGACTAAGAGAAAAAATAGAAATTGTATGGCTTCCAGAAACAAAATGATCAGAATACATCAAATATTTCCATTGTGAATAATAATAATCATAAGATATGGCAAAAGGATTGAAAAGGCAAAAAAGGAGGTGTGATGATAATGATAAAATCTAGGATAAAAGTGATCAATATAGAGTATGGAAAAGGAAAAACAGAATTGATGAGAGGGCTGTTAGGCAGTCCAGTCAGGGAAACTAAATATTAATAGAGGTAAGGGTAATAGTGACAAAGGACGGGGTAAAGTGAGGGAGGTGCATGAACTAAGTGTCTTTTATACAAACAGTAGAAGTGTAATAAATAAGATAGACACACTTAGAGGTATCGCATGTGTTGAAGTTAGATATTATAGGTATTACAGAAACTTGGTTAGATATTGCAGGCAAACATTTCTTACCTGAAGTAGGAATATATGGGTACACTTTTTTCCACAGGGATAGAGTAGGGAGGAGAAGGGGAGGTGTGGCACTGTACGTTAGAAACACATTAAATAGCTATGTCAATACCACAATAAAAACAGATAGGAATACGGAGTCATTATGGATTGACATTATTATAGGAGGGAATAAGTTAGTTGTAAGCATTATATATAGGCCTCCAGATTTAGGCGAAGCAGCTAGTGCATCCCTGCTGCAGGAGCTTGCAAGGGCATCTAGGTATAATAATGTGTGCATTATGGGGGACTTTAATTATAGGAGAATAGACTGGGATACTATGACAGGAGACGGGTGCTCGGAGGAATTCTTAAATGTCGTCCAGGATGGTTTTTTCACACAACTTGTAAGGGAACCAACACGACAGGGAAATATTTTAGATCTGGTCTTAACTAATAATGAAACTTTGGTAAGTCAGGTTGAGATAGGAGCGAGATTTGATGTTAGTGACCACCACGAAATTAGATTCAAGATTAATGCAAAGAGGCAGGTAGAACAGAACACTGCTTTAGTACCAGATTTTAGAAGGAAATTACCAGGGCCTCAGACATTATTTCCAGGGTATAAATTGGGAGGGTATAGGAGTAGGCAGAGAGGAGGATCAAAACATTGAGGTAGAATTGCATTATAATAACATAGTAAGGGAAATTCATACAGGGCAGGAACAGCATATACCTAAGAGGAGGATTAGGTCAAATAAAAATTATCCAAAATGGATGAATAGCAACATTAGAAGGGAAATTGGATTAAAAAGGGGACTCTATAGAAAAATTAAAAAGGGATAAGTACAGGTAGTAGGGCAGTATAATGACCTAGCTAGGAAGATTAAAAAGGATATTAGGACTGCAAAGAGGAATTATGAGGTTAAGATAGCTAGAGAGGCCCAGCAGGATCCAAAGGGATTCTATCAGTTGTACAAGGCTAAAACAAAGGAAAGAATAGGACCTCTTAAAGGAATGGATGGCAGCTTGATAGAAAATGGTGAGGATATTAGTAAGGAATTAAATAAATACTTCTTGTCTGTATTTTCTCAAGAAGAGTCGGGTAGGGAACTGGAGCCAGTACAGATCTTTAGGGGACAAGAGGATGATAAATTAAGTGAAATAGACATAAGTAGGGAAGTAGTTAGCAAGGAAATAGATAGACTTAAAAAGACTAAATCTCCAGGGCCGGACGACATTTTTCCGAGGATTCTTAGGGAATGTAGAGAAGAACTTATTGCAATGATTTTTAGAGAATCACTAGACACAGGAGTAGTACCTAGGCTATGGAGGCAGGCAAATGTAGTTCCTATATTCAAGAAAGGAGATAAGGCAGAAAGTAGTAACTACCGCCCAATTAGTTTAACATCAGTGGTAGGCAAGATGTTAGAAGCTATCATAGCAAGGGCAATTAGGAAACATTTAGATGAACACAAGCTAATTAGACATAGTCAACATGGTTTTAGCAAGGGGAAGTCATGTCTCACAAATTTATTATCCTTCTATAGGAAAGTATTTGAAACAATAGATAAGGGGGACGAGTATGATATAGTTTATTTGGACTTCAGTAAAGCCTTTGACAGAGTATCCCATAGGAGACTATTAAGTAAAGTTAAGGCTCACGGCATAGGTGGGAAGGTACTAGAATGGATTAGGGGATGGCTTATTGGTAGGGAACAGAGGGTACAAATTAATGGGAATAAATCAGAATGGGGTAATGTCACTAGTGGGGTACCACAAGGATCAGTACTAGGACCATTGTTATTCATAATTTATATAAATGACTTAGAGACAGGAATAAATAGTGATATCAGTAAATTTGCCGATGACACAAAGATAGGAAGACAGGTAAAGAATTTAGACGATGCTAGGATGCTGCAGGATGACTTAAATAGGCTGTACGAGTGGTCAGAGAAATGGCAGATGCAGTTTAATGTTAACAAGTGTAGCATTATGAGCGTAGGTAAAGGAAATAGGTCTGTAGACTACACATTAAATGACACTACCTTAGGAAGGTCATATAGTGTGAGGGATTTAGGAGTTCAAATAAGCAGTGACTTGCGTCCCAGGGAACAGTGTATTATAGCTAGAAATAGAGCCAACAAGATACTGGGATTTATTAGTAGGTGTGTGACAAATAGGAGTTCTGAGGTCATTCTGAGGTTGTATTTAGCGCTAGTTAGACCCCACCTAGATTATGCAGCTCAATTTTGGTCCCCTTATTATAGGAAGGATATAGGCTCCTCGGAGGCAGTTCAGAGAAGAATGACCAAGATGATTCAGGGGCTGAGAAATTTACCCTACAAAGATAGGTTAAAACGTCTTAATCTCCACTCCCTAGAGAGAAGGAAGGCAAGAGGGGATATGATTGAGGTTTTCAAATGGGTAAAAGGAATTAATAAGGGAAACATTGATCAGGTTTTAGAATTTAGTAGCCAGGATAGGACACGTGGAAATGGGTACAAGCTAGAAAAACTTAGATTCAGGACAGACATAGGTAGATATTGGTTCACAAACAGAGTCGTGAACGATTGGAATAGGCTGGATAGACACGTAGTAAGTGCTGAGTCAATAGGTAGCTTTAAAAGATGACTGGATGAGAGTATGGATAGGGATGACAGGTGGGATGGCTAAATATTGGATTATTCCAAGGGTGGGGGACAAGGAACTGCCTCGTATAGGTCATTAACTGGCCTCTTGCAGTCTCCTAATTTCTTATGTTCTTATGTTCTAGATCAAGATGGAGAAACACCAAAAATAGTAGTTGCATATATACCACCGAAAAAAATTGGACTCAAGAACACAAAGAAATAATAGAAGATACCCTAGAAAGCTTAGAAAATATTATCAAATGCAGTCAGAGTAACACACTGTTGAGAGATTTGAATTGTAATGAAGTAAAGAGGGAAGCGTTTGAAAGCAGAGATGAAAATACACAGGGGAATACATTATTGAGACAATGAATAAAACAATGATTCAATGGGTAACTGATGATACAAACTATAGAAGAGAAGATAAACCATAAAGATTGGAAAAAAAAATTTTGACCAAAGGAATAAATATAGAAAAAAATATTAATTATGAATGCCCCTATGGAAGGAGTGGTCCTGAAAATTGAGATTAAGGGAGATATAAAAGACAAACAAGAGGAATCATATAAAAATAAAAGAAGGAATTATGTAAAAGCAAACTATACTGCAATGAAGAGGTTTTTCAATGAAACTGACAGAACGAAAATTAAGGAATTAAAGGACGTACAAGAGAAATGTGATCTCTTCCTGATGATATACATATATGAATGATATACATTCCAAAAAATAAAAAATAAAAAAAAACGTATGAAGAGTGGTTTAATGGAAAGTCTGAAGGAGATAAGAAGAAATGGGATGAAGAGATTGAAAAGAAAACCAATTAAAAAAAGTAAAGAATAATATTAACTAGAAAGGAATGAATATGTAACAGTAAGAAGAGAAGAGATATGAAAAAGCTAAAGTTGACAAATGCAAGGAAGAACCAAAGCTGTTTTATAGATTTATTAATGGAAAAATAAAACATAAGGAAAGTGATGAGGACCCCTAAAAATTTGACCAGATGGAGTATCAGGATACATCTTGAAGAAGTGTAGACAAGAAATGGCTGAACCAATTCATGATATAATTGAGTGTTCTATTAAAACAGGAAAAAGTCCCCAAAGAATGGAAAAGAGCTGATATAATGCCTATTTACAAGAATGGAAACAAAGAAGAACCATTTCATTATAGACCAGTGTCATTGAGCAGCATAGTGTGCAAGATATGTGAGAAGGTCATCAAGAAACAATGGACTCATTACTTAGAAAGAGAAGGAATAATAACAGATAGACAATTTGGATTCAGAACAGGAAGATCGTGTGTCACCAACTTATTAAGTTTTTATTCAAGAATGATAGATATAACATAAGAAAGAGATGGATGGGCGGATTGCATATATTTAGACTTAAAACAGGCATTTGATAAGGTTTCACACAGGAGATTACTATGGAAGTTGGAACACATTGGAGGATTGAAAGGAACATTAAAGAACTGGATGGAAGACTACCTCAAAGGAAGGGAAATGAGAACAGTAGTAAAGGATGAAAAGTCTGAATGGAGAGAAGTGAAAAGTGGAGTACCACAGGGATCAGTTTTGGCGCCAATAATGTTTTTAATATATGTAAATGACATGACAGAAGGAGTAAGCGGTTATATAAGTCTATTTGCAGATGATGCAAAATTACTAAGAAAGATAGAAAACCACAAAGATTGTGAGGAGCTACAGAATTATATAAACAAGATATATGAATAGAGCAAGACATGGGAAATGGAATTTAATACAAAAAAAATGTCATGTATTGGAAATGGGAAAAAGTGAAATGAGACCCTCATGGACATATAAGTTAGGGGAAAATATTATATCAATAACAAAAGAAGAGAAAGATTTGGGAGTGGTAATAAAGGACAACTTATCACAAGAGAAACATATAAATAGAATATTTGGTGACACTTTCATGATGCTAAGGAATATACGAATGGTTTTTCATTTCCTAGATAAAGATATGATGAAAAAAATTATAACTACAATGATCAGACCAAAACTGGAATATGCAGAAGTAATATGGTCCCCGCACAAGAAAAAGTCAGTGTTGAAATTAGAAAGAATACAGAGAATTGCAACTAAGATGATGCCAGAAATGGAAGACCTATCATATGAGGAAAAATTAAAAGAAATGCATCTAACAACACTAAAGAAAGAAGAGAAAGAGAAGACCTTATTATCTTCTTTAGAGTGATGAATAACCAACAGGAAACAGATAGAAAAAATCTAATAATGAAAAGGAAAGGAGAGGCTAGATATTTGAGGGGATACAAGAAAAAATTTCAAATATGCGTTTGCTTGAACGATACAAAAAAGTAGTTTTTTCCGTATATATACTTGTAATGGACTTAAGCAAGTGTTGATAATAACAAAGAATGTATAACAATTGAAGAAAAAGTGGACTATTATAGATACAGAGAAGAGACCACCCTGTATATTACAACTAGGTAAATACAACAAAATAAATAAATATACATACATACACAAAAGCACAGTAATATGGTCCCCTCACAAGAAAACACATGTGTTGAAATAAGAAAAAATACAGAGAATAGCAACTAAGATGGTACCAGATTTGGAAGACCTAATATATGAGGAAAGATTAAAAGAAATGCAGCTGACAACACTAAAAGAAAGAAGAGAAAGACTTAATTAAAGTACATATATTATTAGATGAACAACGATGAAGAAACAGACTGTAGACATCTAATGATAAAAATAAAAGGAGAGATTAGATATTTGAGGGAATACAAGAAAGAGTTGCAAAAAGGCATCCACTTGAACCACACAAAAAAGTACTGCTTTCTCAAGAGAAGTATAGGTACCGTATTTTCCACCATATAAGAGGTAACAGCACAAGACGCACCTGTAATTTATCAAGGAATATATCGGTAAAAGACTTTTTTCCCTCCCTTCAGTAGAGTTCTAGTCAAATATTAAAGGCTATTGGGTATTCTCCTACTGAATTACCATATTTACCATTAGCAAATCCTTATAAATATGGTATATCTACACTGATAGCTAACCTGTGTGACCTAACTTGTTTGGGGTTTGTAAGCCAGCACACAAATTACCATACAGCATTGTTGAAGCATAATTGGCCTATGCAACTATCACATGTAGAACCTCATAATGTGAATATTTTTTAATGATATGATCCATGATTTACCCGTACGTATACCGTTGTTTTCTAATGGTTTGATCCATGATTTACCGATAAGGGTTTAAATGTTAGCTGTACAGCCTAGGATACTGTAAGTCTATGTATCTAGCACCTGTAGGCCTATGTGCATCTGTAGCACCTGTAAGCCTATGTAGCACCCCTGAGTGTACCCTACAGTTCAATGAGAGCATTTGGTTCTGCAATCAGAACACTAACATTAACTGAATTCCAGTGTGTTCTGCCTATAATTTATCACTATTAGCGGATTATTATGGTAAATACAGTTTGCAAAGTACTGTAAAAATTAAACCACTACAAATTTGGGTCCCTTTTTTTTACCTGTTTGCAATCGGTACTTTTTTAATACCTGATCCAAGTACTGTAATATTCTTACAGATTTTAAGTAGGGTTTTGGTTTTAATATTGTATTCATCCATACTCAGCAGTAAGGAACAAAATGTTATGTTAGGTGCCGTTAATACAGTACGTCACAAAGTATCTGGAAGCAACTAAAGGAAGGCTTGCAAACCATGGCTATCAATTATCCATATTTTAAAATTACCAGTATTTTGATGTATAATCATATAAATTTTATTCTTGGGTCATTGAGGATTAAGTATGTCAAACAGGAGTGTTTATGTGCCAGCCTAGTAACAGTAACCTCTACCCTAAGGCTTACAAAAACTTTCAGAGTATAAAGCACTGGCCGATTTTTGGAGTTTTTTGTGTGGAAAAAGTGCGTCTTATACGGCAGGAAATATGGTTCTTGGAATCAACCAAAAGAAGAGATGATAATAGTAAAGAATGTACAACAACTGAAGAAAAAGCTGGACAAATATAGATACGGAGACAGGACTACAGACCACAGGCTCTGTATACTACAACTAGGTAAATAAACACACATGCACACACCCACACAAACATCATGACACAATGAAACATACACTGAAGATATTACTTAAACCCACATGTTGGCAATAAGAATCTGACTGTGCTCTCATGATGCTCTCTACTGTGCATCTATCTACTGTACTATGGTCTACTGAAGTGAATTGTTACTCAAACCTTGAGTGGTAATCTTGGAATACTAATAGTGCCCATCCACAAAACAATACTATCCCTATAACAGCTCATCAGTTTTTTCAGGTGAGATGTTGTAGTAGTTGTGATCTGGAAAGCGGTCCAGTTCCACATACTCCACTTCCGACATGAGCAGTCCCTCCAGAGTGTGTACCAGCTCTGTGAAGCACGGCCGCTCATTAGGATCCTTGTCCCAGCAGTAGTACATGATGTTGTAGATCTGAAAATATAAAACATTGGTATTTTTCACTCTTTACATAATCTCTATCTGAAAATTATATTGGAATGGTCTGAAACTCATGTAAATACAGTCATTATCAGACTTTTCATTATGGTATGTACCTCAAGTATAGCTACAGTCATTTTCAGAAAACATTAAGGGGAAAAAATCTGCCACACTCACCCATGACATGTTTAATAATACCTTTTTATAAGACAACTCATTTTGAACTTAAGACTTAGAAAAAAAAGTATTGTCTTATATACAAAAAAATGTGGCAAGTCATTACACCTTAACAGTATATAGTGAGGACAACAATATACACTCCACACGATTTCATATCATTATCATCATTTTGAAAGCCTCCATATAGTGTTGCATGTGTCAACCTTGCTCACCTAATGCCACCTTGTCAGGCTGCATTGTCTTGTCTTTACCCTACCCAACCTGCATACTTCTAGACCATTTAATTCTAAGTTTCCTTTAGTCTCCCTATAAAAAATCTGCCACCTACGTCCAGATTTTCATAACTTTTTCACCCAATCACTCTTCATCATCCACGCCCAAACAACCTTAGTCCACCTCTCCTCACCATCATCACAAAAATACACACCACTACCTTGCTTTGCTATGGTTCACCATCTGTGATCCTGCTTCCACAATGTCTGTTGTTCATTTTATTATATCCTGATAATAGTGTAACTTGAGTACAATAATACTTTTTTTTTAATAGTTTACTCAATTCATTCCACAACTCCAGGATCTCAGGTATTTGTTTAATTTGTATTTGCTTCATCAATGGAAAGATATTCTAACGAGCTAAGACTATACAAATACCCTATAATGTACCTTAAAGCTTATAAATAAAGCTAAAGTACCAGCTCAGAACATTAAATGCAGTGTCAAAAGAACTAATGAAACTAATGCAAGAACTCCTCCCCGAACAGAAACAAAGTATACCTACCTCCCTGCGACAGTGGTCAGGCTTCTCCATGCGGTAACCATCCCGCACTTTCCTCATCACCTCAGCAGCACCCATTCCAGGGTAAGGGGTTGAACCTGTCATGAAAACACTATATTTAACACCTTGTCTTGTTAATATGAAAATGTGGCTACATTTTTAACTGTCTTATCATTCTACTAATATTGTCCAAGCAAAAGCAATTAGTATCTTGTTAAAATAAAATTATCAGCAGCAAGATATGCATGAAATGACACAGACATGTACACACACACACACACACACACACACACATCACCAGAAAAACACATAAGCAAGATAACTGGAGAAATGTATAATCTGCTCAGAAATATAAGAACAGCCTTCACATATCTGGATGAAGATATGATAAAAAAAACTAATAACATCAATGATACCGCCAAGATTGGAGTATGCAGCGGTAGTGTGGTCGCCAAGGTTGAAGAAGGATGTTGAAAAGTTGGAGAGAATTCAGCGAGCAGCAACAAAAATACCAGCAAGGCTAAGCGACCTTCCGTACGAGGAAAGATTGAGAGAACTAGGACTGATAACCTTGGAAGAAAGGAGGCAGAGAGGAGATTTAATAGAGTTATATAAAATTCACGAGGGAATGGAGATGATTGACAGAGATGATTTGGTGATCAGGAACGTCAGTGGTAGAAGAGGACATAGCAAGAAATTAATGAAGAGGGCATGCAGAAGAGACTTTAAGAAATATAGTTTTCCACATAGAAGTATAACTGTCTGGAACGAGCTCGATGATGAGATTGTGTGTGCAAAAACAATTCATGATTTCAAGACAAAATTGGATGCAAAGAGATATAGAGACGGGACAGCATGAGCCTAAGTGTGGCTCTTTTCCTGTATAACACAACTAGGTAAATAAATACACACACACACACACACACACAGATAGAAAAAGATAGAAAAGATCTAATAATGAAAAGAAAAGGAGACTAAATAGTTGAAGGGACAAAAGAAAAATTGCATAAAGGAATTTGCTTGAAAGATACAAAAAAGTACAGTTTTCCCCAAAGAAGTATAGATACTTAGAATGGACTGAAGGAAGAGGTGATAATGGCAAAGAATGTACATCAATTGAAGGAAAACTACAAATATAGATACAGAGAAAGGCCCTGTATACTACAACACAATGGCAGTGATGACAGCGGACGTGTATAAACAAGTCTACCTGGTGTTGTAAATAGATGGAGTGTTTGTCTCTTATGTGATAGAATGTGATTTAGAGAGAAGTTGGGAACATTGGAGAAACATTTGTGTAAGATGGAGGACTAGAAAAAAAAAAAGACTATGGCATAGAAGTCATATCATTCTGCTAAAACCAGCTCCCAGACACAACCAACAGACACTTGATTGATGGACATCTCACTGAACGGACATTTCAACAAAAAACATTTGACTGAATGAATATTTATATGAATGTATATATGGTTGAACTAGTACAGTCACGCAATTAGCGTGAACTATCATCTACCAAGAAAAAAATGAATTAACGTGAAAGCCTCAGTTAGCACGAGCCGCCACCAGCAGCGACTTTTAAAAATTGAGTCAAGCCACCATGATGCACGGTACTTGATGTGTATCTACAAGGTGGTCTGCCTCAGTCCCACCCTTATTAATGTACCTTACAATCCTATATTCTACAAAACATTAATCTTAAGTATTTATGTTAACAGAATCTATATGATTTGGTGCTACAAACTCTACAAAGCAGTTATTACAAGCTAAATACTGTCATCTGAGCTCATGCTATAATCATATTTATTAATAGTCTCCTGTTACATGTATAGTTTGAAAAAAAAAACAGTTTCCATAAAAGTAATGTTTTATCTAGCAAATCTCGAAAAGAGTTGAGTAAGCACTACATGTGATATAGGTATATTTAAAACACTGAAATCATGTTGAGATGAAAGTTCAGCTGAGATGAGATACACAAACCTGCTTCCTTTCATAGTATCCATTAATCAGTGTTCCAAGCAGCCTTTTGATGGATAATTTGGATTGCTTAACAACTCTATTAAATTATTCATTCTGTTATTACACACATCATTCCCAGACTCTCTATGAGGCCGGGTCCGGGTGCCCTAATACCAGCTCCTATCTCTCTCTCGAACCATGCATACATGTATACTATAACTAGCTTCATACAAACAACTAACAGTCTTTTATCTTAACTGAAAAAAGGGAACAAAAAGTAATTTTGCAATGATACATACCTAGAGTGACAATTTCCCATAAAAGAATACCAAAGCTCCAAACATCTGACTTTGCAGAGAAAATGTTGTCAAAGAGTGATTCAGGAGCCATCCATCTGTGGAAAAAAAATAAATGAAATCCAAAGATAAGAAGACGCTGATATAGATGACAGTGGTGTAATATTAGCCAGTGAGATACATATATATTATTTGGTGAGCTTTATTGGTGCATCACTGTACGATGAGGGAGTGTGGGAACTTTGGTGGAATATGTATTTCACTTCTCTATATTAGAACCAGTTATGAATTATGCATAAAAACAGTTTGTTTCACATACAACCTGCTTCTTATATTAGCATTAACAATGCTCTCTATCTACCCATCCGTCTATTACCACATTTAAATTACGTGTCGTATTCCACCCTTGGCGACGTCTGGCAACTCATGACAACCCTGTCTCCCTCAGCTGAGATCGTCATTCTTTCTTGAGACGCGCTACCAGTGCAGACTCAGGTTTTCAACAGTGCTTTCTTTGATACTGCCCAACTGTCTTTCGTTGTTGGCCATATGGCTGAGTTCCCTGACCTCCAGGAGGGTTTCCTGTCACCTTCTGCTATGGTTAATGGTGACCAACGTGCCTCCCCTCCGCCGGGCCTTCAACCAGCTGACGCAAGGAGGGAGGCTCAACCACACGCCCGCCATGTTGTCAGTCCCGGCTCCTCTCATGGCTCTTCCTCTCCACTTCACTCCACGTCTTCAGGGAGTGGTGCAACACACTTCTCCAGGAGAGTCTGTGCTTCTTCTGGCTGCGGGAGAGTACTTGGAGGTGTAAAGAATGATCCACATACCGTATGTATTCCCTGTCGTGGTGGTTGTTGTGATGTAAACAACAGGTGTCAGGAGTGTGCTGATTGGAGCTCCAAGCTGGTTCTCAGTGCCCTTAAATACTAGCGGACATTGCAGAAGAGGTGTGAGTATAAGGCTAGGAAGAAGGCCCCTCACACTTCAAGTCAGTCACATGGGGAGGTTAGGGTTGGGAACCATCCCCCCTCCTCCCCCACCTCTCACGCCTCGGGATCAACCGGTGGTTCGGTGGTGGGTTCGGTGGGCCCAGAGGATTCTGTGTCTTAGATTCCTGTGCCTTCTAAGGATTCTCCACCTGATATGTCTGTTTTCTTTAAAGGATTTGCAGCCTTCCTGGGTTTTCCTGAAGGGAGCCACAGTGTTTCACTCCCTACCATGTTATCAGAGATGGTGTCTAAGGAGGTAGAGAATACTGTCTCTCCTGTCCTGTCTCTCTTTCAGCTCCCTCCTTACCCTCGGTTCACGGTACGGTGAAGTCCGTTACCAACCCCCCTCCCGGCCCCAGCGCAAGGCAGAGTGTGCAGTCACTCCAAACTGGTGTGCCGGTGGGGGGTAACCGGGGGAAGGAGAGGCATAGGGGTGGTGTAGGTTTAGATCAGGCACCATTTAATCCTCATTCCATGGGTAAGCAATCTAGACCACCCAAGGATGTTCAGTGGAGGATCAAGCGGTCACGTCCTGTAGTGGGGGGAGATCTGGCTCCACCACGTCCAGAATCTCCCTCAGGATGTGACCAGGGCTGGGACAGGTGTGTGTCTTCTGTACACCACTCCCGCCCACTGACCCGGGGTGAGGGTCAGGCTGTGTATTACCAGGGCACTTTGACTGAGGACTCGGTCAAGCCCACACAGCCAGAGGGGGGGTGTTACACAGGCAAGGCCTAAATCCCCCCCTCGGTCCACAAGGCACACAGGAGCTCGAGGTCTGTCAGCCCCCTCCTCACATGCCTTCTACCATCAGGATCAGATCCATTTGGCTACTACACGCCATCAAGTTGCGCCACCTGGATTTTGGATCGGGTCCATGAGGGATCCTGATCCACCATTCCCACCTGGATCCCTGGGTCCAGCACAGGGTGACCTCGAGGATCCGTGGGATGAGATTTCAGAGGACGATTCTGGCACGCAGTCCAAGGACCATGATGCAGTTCCTCCCCCACTTTTCCAATCCATGATGGCCTACATTACCCACTGCTTTCCGGAGGCCCTGGGGTATGCGGAAGCGGCTCACCGACCTGCCCCGCCTGGGGAGGTTAGGCCTGAAGTGGGGAAACATACACGTCTTACCAGGGCCCAGCCTATGGATTTCTCATTGGATTCTGCTACCAAGGCTCTTCTCCTGGCTTCTGAAGGATCCTGACCATCTCTTGCCCGCTACCCGTCCAACAGATACAGGAGGATCTACTCCGTTAGTGGTCATGAGTCAACGGGGAAGGCAGCCAAGTTGAACACTGACTTGGCTCTTGCTCTCACCACTAAGGGAAAAGAACCCCAAGTGTTGGTTCAACATGCTGATATGACCCACCTCGAAGGCGTTCTCGCCCATCAACGTGAGGCACAGAATTTTCTGTTTTGGGGTGTGGGAGCATTCTACTGGCTCCTTTCTTCCCTACAGTCTGGACAAGAGAACAAGCTTCTAGCTGATCAACTCTTTCGGAGTATTCAGTTTGCCATGGTGGACACTGCCAAAGATTTAGCATTTGCCTTGACCAATGTAAAGGCCATGAGACGGGAGGCGATCCTGTCCCGCCTCCCACCGGTATTTAAGTCTGCGACCAAGGTGGACTTAAGGAAATCTGCAATTGACTCTGCATTCCTTTTTGAAGAGGCTCGAGTTCAGGAAGCCCTTCGGGTTGCAGACAAAGCAGCCTCCATCTCCTAGCAAGCAGCGGCTCGGGCGCTGGTGAAGCCTCGTCCTACTTCAGGCACTCCATTGGTGGATTGTGCTTCTCGCACTAATCCTGTCGCTGCCTCTCATCGACCCTCGACCTCGTCTGGTCGAACGGTCTCCTTTTTCCAGCCAAGAGTGCCCCAACGGCAGAAACCTGCTCCCAGACTCCCTTTTTCCCGCCCAAGAACGTCGGGCAAGTTTTTTCGGAAGTAGACCTTCGCCCGTCCCGGATCCCCATTGGAGGTTGCCTTGCTAACAATGTAGAAGACTGGATCACGATTGGAGCGGAGGCTTGGGTACTCGCCGTCCTCCGCGAAGGTTACAGGATTCCTTTCACGACACCACCACTAGTTACCTCCCATCCAGTTGGATTTCGGTCTTACTCCCTGGGATCCGAGAAGGCCGAGGCATTAGATCACGAGGTTCGGCTTCTCTTAGAAAAAGGGGCATTAGAGGAGGCCCCAGCATCTCCGGGATTTTACAGCCACCTTTTTGTTGTGACAAAGGCCACCGGAGGCTTCCGCCCGATTCTCTACCTGTCCTCTCTCAATCGCTACGTCATCACCACTCAATTCCGGATGGAAACTGTAAGGACGGTCATGTCTGCGATTCGCAGTCACGACTGGATGGCAGCCATCGATCTCAAGGACGCCTACCTCCAAATTCCGGTCCATCCAGACAGCCGAAAGTTCCTTCGCTTCATTTGGAAAGGCCTACACTACCAGTTCAAGGTCCTTTGCTTCGGCCTATCCACTGCCCCACAAGTTTTCACTCGGATGATGGGTCCAGTTTCAGCGGCTTCCCATCCATCGGCGGGGGATTCGTCTCCTCCGGTATTTAGATGACTGGCTACTGTTGGCCCACTCCGAACGGGAGGCCCTCGATGCAACCAAGTTCCTTCTCAACCTGTGTGCCTCCCTAGGTATTCAAGTAAACTGGGGAAAGTCCTATCTTACCCCGTCCCAGTCGATGATCCATCTGGGGATGGAGATTCAATCAACACTTTTGAAGGTTTTCCCAACACAAGAACGCCTGGAGAACCTTCACCGCCAGATCAAGTCCTTCCTCAGTGTTGAATCTCCACCAGCAAGGGCTTGGTTGATCCTGCTGGGTCACATGTCCTCCCTCATCCATCTAATTCCGGGGGCCAGACGACGAATGAGAGGCCTACAATTACATCTTCCCGATCTTGGAACCGTCCGTTCCATCCAGATGACTTTCCAGTTCCTTGGGACAGCATGTTTCTGGAGGATCTTCAGTGGTGGTTGTCGGATCCCGGCCTACGGGTGGGACAGTCGCTACAATTGGCTTCCCCAGATTTGTGCCTGTACTCGGACGCCTCGACCCTAGGTTGGGGGACGTCTGTTCTTCATGTCTCAGTGAGTGGTCTGTGGACCCCATAGGAGCGGTCCCTTCATATCAATCTCTTGGAACTCAGAGCCATTCGTCTCAGCCTATCCCACTTCATGGAGGAATTTCGTGGGAAAGCGGTTGCAGTCTTCTCAGACAATGCCACGGCCCTGTCATACTTGGCCAAGGAAGGCGGGACTCATTCAGGGATTCTCAATGCAGAGGCTCACAGTCAGTTCTTCAGTGGGCGGAAGATCATGCCATTCAGATCATCCCTCAGTTCGTGAAGGGATTCTCCAATGTCCTGGCGGATTGCCTCAGCAGACAAGACCAAGTCATCTCTACAGAGTGGACTCTCCACCAGGACATCTGCAGTCGACTATGGAGGACCTGGAGTTATCCCACAGTGGACCTCTTTGCCATGAGGCTCAACTTCCGGCTGCCGAACTTTGTCTCACTGTTTCGAGACCCCACACGTCCACAGGTTCCATCAGGCTCTCCCCATGCTACAGTTAACTGCGTGGAAACTGTCCAGCGAATCCTCCGTCACCAAGGCTATTCCTCTCGTGTTACGGAATTCCTGGCAAGATCTAAACGGCCTTCCACTCATGAATTACCAGCATAAGTGGAAGAAATTCCGGGAGTGGTGCAAAAGGGAGGGCCACACTGTTTCTAACCCCTCCAGCCAAAAGTTTGCTGACTTTTTAGTTTTTCTGAGGCAGGAGAGCAAGCTATCTGTCTCAGCCATTAAAGGGTACAAGGCTATGCTCAATAGCGTGTTTGCCCTTAAAGGATTTGACCTCTCCTCGGAATTAGTTTTCCGGGAGGTGATTAGAACTTGTTCAAGGCAAGTACGCCGGCCACCTTGCAGACCTCCATCGTGGAATGTGGACGTGGTCCTTAGAGCCTTGACACGTCCGCCTTTTGAGCTTTTGGAACGGTCCACCTTCCGGGATTTGTCTAGGAAGACACTTTTCCTGGTGGCCCTGGCTACAGCCAAGAGGGTGGGTGAGCTCCGTGCCCTGTCTAGGGTCACAGCCACACAGGGAGAGGATCTCATTCTGTCCTACCTTCCTGAGTTTGTGGCCAAGACGGAAACCGGCCTTAACCCCATCACTCAAGAGTTCCGTCTTCGCAGTCTCTCTTCTATGGTGGGACATGAGGATGAGGAACGTCTACTTTGTCCAGTGAGGGCAATGAATTGTTACCTGCGGCTCACGTCTTCCTCTCCTCGGCCTAGGAATCTTTTTGTCTCTGTATGGGACCCCAAAAGGCCCATGTCTAAGGCGGCAATCTCCTTTTTTCTACGGGACACAGTTAAGACAGCGCACCAATCCTTTCCTGAAGATCTCTGTCCCTTGTTCAAGGTCCGGGCCCACGACATCAGGGGTATTGCCACATCTATGCTCCTATGGAAGAACAGCTCAATTGCCTCCATTCTAGAAGCAGTCTGCTGGAGGACTCAGTCAGTCTTTGTGGACTACTACCTCCGGGACATTCAGAGGCAAGAAGGAGATGTCTTTGTCCTAGGTCCAGTGGTCGCCACTGGGGACTTGGTGGGCTAACCCCCCATCACCATAATCCTTCAAGGCAGCAAGTGCCTTATCTTTGGGATTGCATTAGTTGGCGTCATTGGAGGAGTTATAAGTTTGCCCTCCTCTCAGGACATGCGTCTGGACGCCGGATGGGATTACAAGGAAAACTCCCGAGGGAAGTTACCCGGGTTAATTCCTTATGCACTGATCACTTTTCACTGGTTCCTACCTGGGCATGGTTCAGGACCAGTGGTGGCCACAGGGTTTTAGTGGCCTATTGTTTAGACAGGGTGCACACTTCCTCTTATACCTGCACTGAAGGTTCAACAAGGACACCCTGCCGGAGATCAACAGTCCTCACTGGAAGCTTGGACACAATCTCCTTGACCTCACGTGTCTCTGGATCCTAAATTTAGGTGAGACTAAGCTGAGTTTTTGATGTGGACCATTCACCCTTTGTCGTATTCCATACCCGTGGCGTGACCCATCTCCTTTAATGTGGGAATCTGCTAATATAAGAAGCAGGTTGTATTGAAACAAATGACATTTTCAAACATAAAATGTATTTTTTCACTTACCTGCTTCTTATATATATAACCCGCCCATCCTCCCCGCTACTTACCATTGCTTCAAGAAAGAATGACGATCTCAGCTGAGGGAGACAGGATTGCCATGAGTTGCCAGAGGTCGCCAAGGGTGGAATACGACACGTAATTCAAATGTGGTAATAGACGGATGGGTAGATAGAGAGCATTGTTAATGCTAATATAAGAAGCAGGTAAGTGAAAAAATACATTTTATGTTTGAAAATGTCATTTTCCATTGATGTAACAATGACAGCTTTGCACAGTGACAGTATCATAGGCACTGATGTTTAAACGAGGTGCAAAGATTGCTACGGAGTAAAAAAAAACGAGTATTGTGAAAAGTTAAACATAGTAATTACGTCTGACTCACTTAAGTAGTAGACCAGCACACTCCTAGCTTCACGTGGCGGGCAAACGTTATAATACTTCAAGGACTGGAACTAACGGGGAGGGAGGATGCTGTACAACATAACAAGGGTTTGGAGGATTTTTACTTTAGACAATTCTTGGGTCCTGTGCCCCTCTGGAAAGAACACTGAAAGAGCAGCTTCCAGTGGCCCCATTGAGGGAGGACAAGATGGCTATCTGGCACCATCCTAGTTGATATTCTTTGCATTATTTATAATTTCAACACATGCTTTTTCTTGTGCGGGGACCATATTACTTCTGCATATTCCAGTTTTGGTCAAAAAATTGTAGTTATAATTTTTGTCTTCATATCTTTATATATGAAGTGAAAAGCTATTCGTATATTCCTTAGCATCATGAAAGTGTCATCAAATATTTTACTTATATGTTTCTGTGGTGATAAGTTGTCCTGTATTACCACTCCCAAATATTTTAACTTCTTTGCTATTGATATGATATTTTGTCCTAACTTATACGTCCATGAGGGTCTCATTGCACTTTTCCATTTCAAATACATGGCTTTTTTTTTTGCATTAAATTCCATTTCCCATGTCTTGCTCCATACATATATCTTGTTTATATCATTCTGTAGCTCCTCACAATAATTGCGTTTCTTTATCTTTCTCAGTAATTTTGCATCATCTGCAAACAGACTTATGTAACTGCTTACTCCTTCTGTCATGTCATTTACATATATTAAAAACATTATTGGCGCCAAAACTGATCCCTGTGGTACTCCACTTTTCACTTCTCTCTATTCAGACTTCATCTTTTACTACTGTTCTCATTTCCCTTCCTTTGAGGTAGTCTTCCATCCAGTTCTTTAATGTTCCTTTCAATCCTCTAATGTGTTCCAACTTCCATAGTAATCTCCTGTGCGGAACCTTTTAGTTCTTAATAGTTGTTGTTTATGTAACATTTCATGATTCTGTTGTCCTTCACACTCTAAATAAATTTTTTTTATTTTCTGTCATTCTTGTACAATTTTTCTCATTTATCTCATCCTTGAATTGTTTAAATTTTTGTCTGTCCTCGTTATTCATATATATATATATATATATATATATATATATATATATATATATATATATATATATATATATATATATATATATATATATATATTCTTTAATACCTGTGAGTGTGTACTTTGTCGCTAAGATCTGTTGTGTTTTATTCAGTGTGTTTAGTGTTAGTTGAAGTGGTCTAACACTCTAACACCTATGTATGTACTGAATCGAACCTTATGATTTCATCATCAAATTAAGTTTAGTTTCCTTATTTTCATTATTTAGTTTTTTTTTTTATTATTTCCTTTATGTTCATTGTTTCTTATTTATCTTTATTTTCATAGTTATATAGTTTTTTCTTTTAACCCAAATGTTAATACATTCTCTTTCCTCTGTGTTGCGTCTCTAATTATGTTTTCTTTTGTTTTAATTACTTTAATTACTTCCTTTTCCATGTTCTCTTTGTGTTCAAATATTTCCTTAAAGCTGATTTTATCTTTCTTTTTTTCATTTTCTTTCCAGCTTTTCACTTCATTGTTAACAAAATCTTCAACTTCATCTCTAATCACTTATTTTGCAAAATCTTGAGTCTGAATTTTTTCAATTTCTCAATCTCCTTTATTCTCTCATCATTGACCTTCTTGAGTTTGTCTATTTCATTCTTGAAATAACTTTTTTCTTTAAGTTATTCATTAAAATTAGACTCAATGACGTTACCTCTTCCTTTACTCCTCTTCTCTATCCTTGTTCTGTCTTCTTGTGTCTACTCTTTGTAATCACACCATGGTTTTGGAAATATTTATATCTTCACTAAAACCTTTGAATGCAGGAGACTGTAACTATCCTTCCAACGGTTAAATTTTGTTGCCATCAATTGACAATTCATACAATAAAATTTCCATGTTTATAGCCTTTCCCCAATCCCTTTTCCCTACCTTCTAAACAGGACCACTATTCAAGAGGGCACAAAACCCCTGTTTTGAAGGAGTATATGCATTAAAGAGTTGCTGATAGAGGGAGAGAGATTGAACTAGCGAGGAAGGAGTGTTTGGATAGGGAGAGGTAGAGGCTCTTCTGCCGTGGGGATGTTTTAGGAGGGAATGAGGCATCATAAACTATAGGTAGATAGATAGATAGACAACATAACATCTTGTGTGACACTCGCCTGATAGGCAACCGACCATCACTCTTCCTCTCATAGGTGTGACACTCACCTGATAGGCAACCGACCATCACTCTTCCTCTCATAGATGCGATTATTGGCCACATCCCTTGCAAGGCCAAAGTCTGCTACCTTGCAAACCTTATCCTCGCCAAGTAGAACGTTTCTTGTTGCCAAATCTCTATGTATTACCTGGAGGAAGGTTTATATTATGATGTAATCAACAAATAACTTTCATCTGTTGATATTTGCATCTATTTCACTGATAAATAAAAGAGTTTTAGTGTTTAAGATGATAGAATGTAGCTAATAAAACTTTAAATAAAATACAACTGCAAGAAAATGCAACTATTGTAGAGCATTGAATTGAACCCAAAACACTTAACACCGGTAGTATCATTTACCGCATTACGGGAAAGGAACTCCATTCCTCTCGCTGTCTGGTAAGTGAAAAGAATCAAGTCCTTTGGGGTAAGGGAGGAGGAAGAGCCATGCAGATTGTTGTATGGTGTGTCTGCACGAGAGGACCTCAGATAACTCTGCAGTTTGCCCACAATCATGTACTCCAAGATGATGAACAATGGATCTGAGGAAGGAAAGGATTGAAAGATTGGTCCTAGGAGGTGCTTCTATTCAAGTAACATCAGATGTACTATAGTTAGACATACAACATATTACAAAACATTTTTAGGGGAAGTGCAATTTTATCATAATCTGCCAGTTTAGTACCTGAAAGAAAGGGAAATGAGAAGGAAGTTTTCAGCCATCTTCCTACACCACCTTTCATCTGCATAACTTTTGCAACACACACAGTCCTTTTTGCAATATTTCTCTCTTTTTTGTATCTCTCATATGATACTTCAGCCTTCCTCTGCAGCCACACTCCATGGGCATACCTCTAAAAAACTAATCATTAATCTATCTATATACCAAGCTAATATCCCCCTTGAATGGGGATAGGCAAGACAAGACATGTAGTGTTTGGGGAGACATTACTTTCCCCTCTTCCTCTTCCTCTTCCTCTTCCTAAGAGAGAATACAGAGGAGGGGCTTCCCAGATCCCTTACTTAGTCCCTGTTGGTCTCCTTTTATGACTCGGAGGCAATACGGTAATAGTTAATTTTACTCCACAGTTGCCCTATGCATAAAATCGTGATGTAGTAAATGTAACTAGTCAGATGCTATTTAAGTTGCATATACCCAACCAAGTGAACACAACATCCCTTTCCAAAACAGATTAGCATGTTGGAAGCCTCACCTTTTTCAGTGCAGCACGCCAGGAGTGAGAGCACATTAGGGTGTTGTCCAAGGCCTTTGAGCACCTTCAACTCCTGCACCAAATCCTTCCTCTCCCGATCCCCGGCAGACTCCTTCAGAGTCTTCACTGCCACCAACTTGCTCCTCTCACCCTTTAGTCCTGCTGCCTCACATTTCCACACCTGCCAAGGATGAGAGTGAGGTGAGGGTGAGATGAGGATTAGGGTGAAGGTGATTGTGAGGGTGTTAATGTTAATGGTAATGTTCAAGTTAACTTTTTGAAGCACTTTACAATTTCATAAAGGAAATTGTCAAAGCACTCAGTCAAAATATATGAGAGCACAAGATATTAAAAACATAAAAGGAAATCATAAGCTAAAACAAAACAAAACACAATGACCTAAAAGAACAAAAATGCCATAAAAGTAAAGAAAGTAGAGAAAAGATAAATAAAATTGAACCAATATAAAAACTAAACAAAAAAGGTAAAAAGTAAGACGGTAAAAAGTAAAAAGACAAGTAAAAAGTAAAAATAATTTAAAGTAAAATTATAAAGGTAAATATTCATTAATAAAAAATAAAACTGAAATTCAGTAGAGAAATCCAATCCAGAGAAGTAATAAATTAAAATAAGCAATCAGTTTGTTTGATAGGCCTCCTGGAAGTATAATTTGTACCAATTTCATCAATCTAAAGTACAGTTGGTCACACATCAATGTGTTATTAGTGTTGTTGGTGAACACTTACCTGACCGAAGCATCCCTCGCCAAGGATGCCCATAAACTTGAGGCGGTGACGTGGAAACTCCCAGCCATCTAAAGGAGGTGACACACTCTCACTGCCTCGCTTCTGTGGGTCACACACACACACACACATGTGACATCTACTCATCATGGACTAACATTACTATTCTACTAAAACTAAGATAATGATTAATATTCACATCATATCATAATGGTCGAGTGATATCAACAAATAAAACTATAGAGTTTTAATCTAAATGTACTAGACAGCATCATTATAACCATTAAGATAAAAAGATGAACAGACAACTACTCACTCCCTTGATGCCCCTAATGGAGCCTTCATAGGTATTATTGGAAGCCCTTCGCCACCACAGGGCTGCCAAACCTGCAATGCTGCCCCGCTGCTGGGATTCATTACTATTCTGATCCCCAACCTCAACAGTGGATGTGGCTTCCTTCTCTTTGTCATACATAACTATACTCTTCTGAAAAAAAAAACTCAGATCAGTGATAAATTATCCAAGACCAACACCACCTGCTTCCCATGTTTCAACTGATCATAAAACAATTTATCACATGTTCCATTTGATTTATAAGTACAACAAAATTAGATGCCACCACCACCTTACCTTGGAGTGTGCAGGTGCCAGTCTGCGGTGTTTGCGCCAACACCACAAGAGGACCACTACCATAGGCACTATTCCCGCCACTACCACAATGGAGATGATTGCTATGCTGCCTCCACCTTGTCCTGCACTGGGAGGCTCCTTACTGCTAGTTCCTGATGCTCCCGTGCCAGATGCTCCACCGCTGTCAACCACTTGGAGGTCCTGTTGGTTTTCCTGTCCAGGTATAATGCCTGAGGCTGGAAGCACGTGCACCTCCACCTCCTCCATGGCAATTCCTTGTGGGCTGGAGGCTGTCACCTTCACAATGTAGGATCCAACCTGACAATTTATAGAGCATCAGTTAAAAGTGTTATAGTATAAATCAGATTAAATAAGTAAGGTAGAGGTGGTAGGTGCAAGACAACGACACATTCTGAAATGGAAGGACAGAGTGTTAGAGTATGTGAGAGAAAGAAGACAGGAGGAAATGTAAGGATGTAAATAGATGGAAATTCTTCTGTCGTGGACATCCCCTGTTGGGAAGTTATTAACAATAAGTGTCAGATAGACAAGAACAAGAATTTAGATTTCACAGAAACATATGTAATGATTTAGGGAACACAATCCTACTGATATATTCACAGAAAGCATAATCCGCATAAAGCAAGGCTCTTGCTTTATGCGGATTATGCTTTCTGTGAAGTCAACACATTGAGTAAGACTGCACAATATAAACAATTATTTATATAGCACAGAAGCAGTAAAACATGGCAATATTTGTGTCATATTTCATCAGAGTAAAGTGGTAAAACTCCTGATCAGGGAAAACCAGTGATTGTAAGGAGAAAAGAATGAAAAACCATTGTGAGTGTTGGGGATGGAAAGTGATGCCTTAACGGGAGGTTGAGTCAATCCACCTCAAACACCAACCACTCCACTACCACCACATCAACAACACACACACACACACCACCTCAAACACACCAACCACTCCACTACCACCACATCAACAACACACACACCACCTCAAACACACCAACCACTCCACTACCACCACATCAACAACACACACACACACACCACCTCAAACACACCAACCACTCCACTACCACCAAATAACAACACACACACACACACCACCTCAAACACACCAACCACTCCACTACCACCACATCAACAACACACACACACACCACCTCAAACACACCAACATGCTTCACTCATCAACCAGAAGCATGTTGGTATTACAGTATTCCAGTGTTGCACTCGTCTCACTGCAAAGAGCAACCTTGGTATAAGGATAGGAAAACAATTCTCCATCTATATGTTTCCTTAATACTTTCCACTCTTGATTATGGATGTCATATATACTCTTCAGCTTCTGCCACTCTCTTAACCTCACTTGACCCAGTCCATCACTTAGGATTACGCCTCGCTCTCAGCGCCTTTCTTTCTTCCCCAGTGGAAAGCCTATACACAGAATCAGGCTTACCATCACTTTCCCGACACTGCACTCTCCTTTCCCTCTCAAGTTATGTCAGACTACACCTGTTTTCCACCTCTAAGATCACTATTCCACAAGCTCTTCAAAGTAGTTTCTCCTCCCATCCACAACTACCACGTATATTTTCTGTTTGTATGCACTCCCTTCTCTCTCACTCCCCCCTTCTTGATCTAAATGTACTCCCTTTCCATACCCATTCTTTTCCACCATGGCTTATACCCACCCCCTCAATTTTCTCTTCTGCCCTTTCTAAGTCTTCCAAGTCTGATACACCAACTTACATCTTACGAACCATTTTTCTTAATCCTTTACTACACTGCTCACTCTAATTTTGCATGAAATTGGTCAACATTGCAGGCCGCAAAATGTAAATTAGCAAAATTTTATTAACCTTAATTTTATGGTGATTTTAATCATATCTTTGCCCTTGTTTGTACACATACATGTAATTATACATCCTACAATTAAGAAAACCATATGATATTCTCTTTGCCCTAAGAAAGCTCCTTTCCTACCCATCTTCATCCTTTGTAATTTTCACACTCAAAATTCTCTCTCCCTCCTACATTCCCTCTATACTATTCACCTTTTAGTTCGTGAAATCCAAGAGTGGCTATTTTGCTTCCATGCCCATAAAAAGTCTGTTTTTGTTGGGTTCCGAGCCAAGCTGGAATTACCGGCAATGAACGTGCTGACTCACTGGCCCATTCTGTTACTATATTAGGATGCCATCCTTTCACGAAAGTCCCAACCTGTGATTATTTCCATTCTTTTTGCTCCTTTCTATTTAGCCGTTGGCAATCCTTCTGGTCTGATCTCTCAAATAACAAACTTTGTGCAGTTAAACCCTCCGCCTCTCCTTGGTCAGACCCAGGCCACAAGAATAGACAATGGAAGACCGTATTTGCACGATTACGTATTGGCCACACTAACCTCACTCACTCTTATCTCATGACACAATCTCCACTGATCCTTTGTATGACTTGTAATATCCTCCTCTCTGTACCCCTACATTCTGCTTTTCTGTCCTTGCTACACTGCTGCACGAGCTACAGCTTTCAATCACTTAAGTCAACTATCTCCACCTCCTCGCCTTAATGATATTCTTACAGAATCACCATATTTCCACTTAGGCAACATAATTTCCTTTCTACAACAAATACACATCCTTCATTTGCTCTAATCTTTTTACTATAACTAAATGCTCTTTCCCTCCTCATAATTCTCCTTACCATCACCTCCACTATACTGCCTACCTCTTAGATTAACATAGCACTATATGACCTCTGATGTCTGGTGCTTGCTCCTTTTTGCATTAACTAACTAACTATTGCAGTGGACGAGAAATGGCGGAAAGATGTGTTGGATGGTAAGGCAGTGAAAGTGATTTATGAAGGATCAGACCACTATGTTGTATCAGCTAAGATAAAGATAAAAGGTAGATGGGAGTATGGCAGAAAAAATAGCAAGGCAAAGTAAAAGGTATGCAAGAGACTGACAAAAGCTGGTTAACAGTTGAAGATGGAGTAAGTGTTAGTGAGGTATTTAAGATGTTCAAAGATGCAATAGCTACAGTAGAAGTAGAAGTGGTTGGGTATAGATCTCTGAGTGGTAGGAGGAAGGGAACAGATAAGATAAAGGAGGCTTTAGTAGGGAAGAGAAGCATAGAATAAGAAAATGCTGCAAAGGAATGTGGTAGAGGAGATACGAATGAGGAGAACCGAGTACAAGTCTTGGAAAAGGAAGGTTAAATGGGGTAAGTAAAAGTAGATGAAGAGTTTGGTATAAAGCCGAGCGAGACATTTAACGAAAAAAAAAAAAACAGTTTAAGGAGGAGTAAGGGGAGTTAATGTGTGTGATATGTAAATTTGCATGGAGACAGAGAAAATTACCAGATGAGTGCAAGAAGGGTTTTATCATACCCCTGCATAAAGGTAAAGGTTGTAAAGATGAGTGTAATAATTATAGAGGGATAAGTTTGCTTAGTGTGACAGGAAAAGTGTTTGGGAGTATCCTGACGGAGACATTGATGGCAGTAATTGAAGGGAAGGTTAGTGAAGAGCAAGGATAGTTTAGGAAAGGAAAAAGATGTGTGGATCAGATATTTGAAATTAAAATGATGATAGAGAAGTGTTAATGAAGGATGAAAAACTGTACGCAGTCTTTGTTGACTTAGAAAAGCCATATGATAAAGTTGATAGGGAAGCTCTTTGGAATGTTCTGAAAATTTATGTTTTTGGAGGACAGTTTTTGGCATGAGTGAAGGCATTTTATAGGGAGGCAAGTGCGTGTGTGCAGATGGATGGATGGAGAGGTAAGGGAAAGTTTTCCTATAGGAGTTGAGGTGAGAAAAGGATGTGTGGTGTTACCATGGCTGTTTAATATTTTTATGGATGGGTGTATGAGAGAAATGAAAGGTAAAGTGGAGAATGTAGATGCAAGACTGAAAATTATTGGAATGTGGTGGGCAATGGTAGCATGCTTGTTTACAGATGACTGTTGCTTGCATAGAGTGAAGAGGAACTTCAGGGAGTGTTGGGTAAACTCTAGTGTATGTACGAGGAGAAAGCTGAAGGTGAATGCTGAGAAAAGTAAGGTGATGGTCCTTGAAAGGAAAGTAGAGGTGATAAACTTTAATACACATTATAGGGTGACTGTGCCAGCAGTAGGAAGGTGTAAAGTAGTTCTAGAAGGAAAGACATTGAAGGAAGTGAAAGAGTCTAAGTATTTGGCAACAGTGCTATGCAAACATGGAGAGACAGAAGGAAAAATAAGAGAAAGTTGTGGAAGGCAGGTGTGTCATAGGATCACTTGCAAGGATTATGAGAGGAAGGAATGTGTCCATGGAGGTAAGGAGAGGATTAAGGAACGGTATTCTCCTGCCAATACTGACATATGAATCACACACTTGTACATGGAATAGTTCACAGCAGTCAAGAGAGTGTGGTGTGGAAATGAGTTATCTGAGAGGAGCATGTGGCGTGACAAGATGGGAGGATGAGAGTAATGAAAGCGTGTATGAAAGGTGTGGTATGGGACCTTATGCACATGAAGTGAAGTGTGGTGTAGTGGAATGGATAAAAATAGATACTCTGAGATGGTTTGATCATATTGAGGAGAAAAAAAAATGAAGAGTTTATAAAGGAAGTGTGAGTGAAATTGAGGGGCCTGGGAGGAGAGGAAGGCCAGTTGTAAGATGGAAGGATAGGGTAAAGGAGTCAGACATTATAGATAGAAGAGGTATGGTTTCATATTTCAACCAAAATCACTGCAGTACATGTAATAAAAAAAAGAGTTAAAAACACAAGATCCAGCCAGCACTCGTATATCTCAATCTTTCATGCACAGAAGCAGAAATTGGCAGAAATAGATTTGTTGCATAAATGTGCATTCAAATTGTATAAAGACACATAATATAATGAGTCTCTGGCATACCATAACTCCCACAACTTTACATGATGGAATTTTTTTTCTTCTATATCACAAACCGTTGGTGCCAGTAGGCTTTATAGAGGCAGAATGAACTTGCCTCTTGCCTGTTATTTGGCGTAGGTCTTTAGATTTTTTATAGTGACACCTCATTTTTTTACGTTCTCTCTTGAATATGTTGAGAACGACGAGGCTATTGCTGCTGCAGCCTCAAATGCATATAAACATTGTAAGTCCCGTCTGAGGACAGTATAGCAGCAATTTGGGTAACTATTCATAAGTGTTCAATATCTTTTCAATGGTGGACTAGAATCTCTACCCAGACCCTATAGAAGGAGATCACCTGTTTGGAGATGGGTGAAGCAGCCAAAGTAACTTGTTTAGTCTCACTGTTCATCTGCAGGAGGTGTTTGGTGTCATGGAGTTCCAATTTATAACCATTCCCTGTCAGGTCATTTACTGATACTGTGTCCACGAAGGTGCCTACTGGTGCACCCTCCCATACATACCATGTCCTGTTCACAAGCAAAAAGGGCACAGCTGGGGGAGGGGAGGAGGAAGTCAATCAGTAACATTATCAATAATAAAAAAAAAAAATAAATAAATAAAATAATAATAATAATAATAATAATAATAATAATAAATAAATAATATGATAAAAAAAAGTCTAGAACAAATAAGCACCGTCTTTTTACTCTCTACATCATATTTCATTACAATCTTCAAATAATTTCTACTTTTATATAAGTAATATAATCAATATTATCCTTTATCCTCTAATACCAACATACAACACACAACGGTACATGAGTATCCATCTGCTTACTCCAGCATTAGTAGAGTTAAATGAACGATCCTATGTGAACCAAAACACCAACACCAACACCAACACCACCAACAACAACACACACAAACACCGATCACCAAACACATTTCACAAGTCTCTGGATAGCACAACATCCGACCTTCCTATAATCCCAACTGTTAATGGTAAAAAAAAAAAATACATAATGGATCTAATGGTGTTGTGACATACTGCTTAATTCAAGTTGTTGATGGATGCTAATTATGGTAGCCGGTACCTCTATACCTATCATAGTTATTTATATAGATCTACATATTAAAAAAAGGAATATGTTATATCCTTGTGTCATGAATTCACTCTCAACATTTATTTGAAATTATTTACACCTATAAACTATAGATTAAAACGCCATAATCTCCACTCTCTAGAGAGAAGGAGGACAAGAGGGAATATGATTGAGGTTTTTAAATGGATAAAAGGAATTAATAGGAGAAACATTGATCAGGTTTTAGAAATTAGTAGTCAGGATAGGACACGTGGAAATGGGTACAAGTTAGAAAAACTTAGATTCAGGACAGACCTAGGTAGATATTGGTTCATTAACAGAGTCGTGAACGATTGGAATAGGCTGGATAGACACGTAGTGAGTGCTGAGTCAATAGGTAGCTTTAAAAGACGGTTGGATCAGAGTATGGATAGGGATGACAGGTGGGATGGCTAAATATTGGATTATTCCAAGGGTGGGGGACAAGGAACTGCCTCGGTCATTAACTGGCCTCTTGCAGTCTCCTCATTTCTTATGTTCTTATGTTAACTGTTAAGGCCTTGAACATCGTACATTATATTAAGTCAGACAGAAAGGAATGATGCCCTAAGACTTACAGTATTATTGCAGTTACTTTCTACATCATCTTATGGATTTTTAAGGTTCATTGCTATAGGTAAATGTAGCTACCTCCATTACCTTGTACATAAAAGTCACGGCATTGTATGTAACTGTTATTGTATTTACATGACAAGAGGGTTAGGTTGGGCTAGATAGAATGTTTTTTTATGGTAATGATTTATACAATAAAATAAATTATAACATTATATTACATAACATTATATCATGAACTTCAAACACTTATAAAAATGGACGAAATAAGTGATTTCCATAAAGTGTAAATGCATCCAACTTACCCTTAGGTTCTGGACTGTTAATGTGTAGAAAGTGGTCTCCTCCAAATCTTTGAGGCCGCCCACCCATGAATCTTTCCGGCACATGAAAACCTCCACGCCCATGATGGGAGTGGGCTGGCATCTCCCCTGCCCTGCCCACCTGAAGCCTCACCACAGTTACAGGGTTGAATTGACCATCAAATAGCTTCACACGCAGCATGTACGACCTCTTTTTTTGTCCAGGTTGTAACTGTCATATGTTAAAGAAAAATAATAATATAATAAATAATTGGGTAAATTTTCTAAATAACACTTTTCATATAGATTTTGGTGCATTTCAAATGATTCTGACCTTCATTTTTGTCACAAATTCATATATTGTAAACTATCCTCATCCCCCCCAACAAGCCTGAGGACCTGTGGGAATGTGGGGTTCTTGGATGATCAGTCTTTTGGTAATGAGAACATTTCTACTTCAAACCTTTTGTCACTCAAACTATTTCATCATCAAGACATTTCATCCCCAAATCACTAAAGTATATCTTAAATTACTGAAACTATTATAACACCATTCACGCACAGTCGCACTTTCCACACACACACACACACACACACACACACACACACACACACACACACACACACACACACACACACACACATACATACACACACACAAATGACTATTTGGTAGCTCGGTGATAACCTGTCAGCCTGTCACTCGGCAGGCTCGAGTTCGCGTCTTGCTCACGATGCAAAATTTCACTGATGACCAAGTAGTTACTGTCCTCCTTGAGCAAGAGGATGGTGTGTGTGTGTGTGTGTGTGTGTGTGTGTGTGTGTGTGTAAGGTCACAGCCTTACCCATAGATTGGGCTGTAATGAGCTGTAAGCTTTCCCCGGGAGGGTAAAAACTGGCGATCACGAGTCCAGCGTGTGATCCGCAAGACCATGGTGACACACACACACACACACACACATAAACATCACACACACACATATAGACATACACAAAAAAACCCATATACACACATATATAGACAAATACACAAATGCACACAAATACATAAACATCATATACACACGCAAACATACATAAGCTACACGCAAACACACACAGACACACACATACATACACATAATACACACGTATGTAAGTACACACACACGCACACAATTAGGATGACATTTTGGAGGTAAGCGATAAGCTGGGAACAAGGAATCATTAGGAAAAGGTGAGATGGAGGGGAATGCCAATCAATAAGTTTCGTCTCGCAGTAGCCATACTTTGAGTGAGGGAAGAGTTGACTTACACAAGTATGAAGGCAAGACACTCCAGCCCCAACTTACCAGACCGGTGAGGTTCTTAACCACCACCACTCTCCGCTTGGTGTCAACGGCAAAGTACTGGTGGATGGTGTCCCCTGGCATGTTGGGTTCGAGGAGGAAAGTGACGGTGTTATTCTGTTCATTGAAGGTAACAAGACGAGTCACCACTGAGCCCACGCCTTCGTCCTCTGATACGAACCAGTCCTTTTCTGACTTGAGGCCCGGCGGTGTGTTGTTAGCGGCTATCTCTGTGGAGCCGAGATATCAAAACTAAATGCATTGGAATTTGGAAAGTGACATCTAACCTTATCAGTAAGGGAACCAAATTCAGCTCCTGATAATTAAGCTTTCAACTACATATAACATTCATACATACATGGAGACAATTTCTTCTTTCTGTAAAATGACGTAGACACGACAAACAAGCAGGACTGCAAATTACTTCCTATTTTCATAAATAGAATAACTTCTTTATACCCCAAGGTTACAAAACTATTGTCATGAACACTTTCATCCTCTATAACACTAAAATCAATATTACTATATTTTTACTACTATTACTACTACTGTACGGACTCGTGTTTTGAACAATGAGAAATTACCGTATTTTACGGCTTACAAGACGCTGCATCTTGGAAGACGCACCCTAATATTGGAGAGAAATTTTGGGAAAAAAAAATTTGAGTCATTCTCACACAAAAACAGCTTCACCATATCCATGAATTTATGTAACCTTTTCTTAAACTTTCTATTGTCTCAGCACTCACCACAAGCAACAAGCTAAAACTGCAGTGTAGTGGTTCTTTTCATGACCGGTGGTTTTAATAGTCACTGTTTTGGTACCTTTCACATCTATGCTTTTATTATTTGGGCTTGTGGCTTGGCTCCAGGAAGGTTTATGGTATTGGAAATACTTGTAACAAGTAAGTACTGAGGTTATATCATATAAAAGGCTGAATCATAGACTACACCATACTTGACTGGACACTCGCGACAATCGCCGACAGACGATATTACATGTAGGTCCTATAGATTCCACTGCTATGAGTGATGACAGATAATACTTCATTTATCAGTCCATATTCTACTTGGGACATTGTATTTCATATCTTTACAATCAGTAATGATTGCTGAACCATGGCTGAACCTAAAAAATTATTTTACAGCTTTTGCAAATAGGAAATTAACATAAAGATTACAAGCATATTGTTTATAGCAGAAATTTCTGGCAAATTCGCAATAATTTCTGAAATAAAACATCACATATTGTGAAATCACTATTCCTGAATATGATTTGATTGTGATAAAATGTCATATTATCGTTATATCAGCTTGGGAATGAATTTTTCACAACAATTCGTGGCACGTAGCTGAGAAAGCTGAGCTGACTGTGTGATGGCGAGGCGTTCATTGGTCAGTATGAAGAGTCAGTCGCCCACTGCCAGTGGAACCAAGCGGACGTGCTACTGTAGCTACTAGCTGGACACCGGACTAGTTTTAGCAATAAGTATGCAACATTTGGTTAATGTCATGTCTGATTTATAAGATTTTAGGAACATTTCAGTACTAAATTCATATAAAACTCTTTGTAGAAATTGAATGTAGAACGGTGGATGATGAAACTTTAGTAGCGGTCATTATTTGATCATGGCTACCATCACCACTGTTATGTATTTAAAAATGACCGTGCGAATTTAACAAATAGATACATATCATGGTCATGGTCTAACCAAGTTAGTTAGACCATGATTGACCACGGTCACCTCAAAACAAATGGAACCCGTTAATTCAAAATTCGAATCTAGCTACCTACTCCTCATCCCACCCACCAGGCACCCCCCGCCACACACACACATGGGTAATAAAGTAGGATAGTTTGCAACTTATCAATGTTGTTATATGTTAACTTGGTGCAGTCTAAGTATTTTCTGGTTGTCTTCATCCAGTTAAAGTATTCACATTTGATTCTTCTCAGGATTTCCTTTAATAATTGGTAGACAAACACTCTTCCAGTATGTCTTGTCTATAATGATTTTGTGGCAGCTTTTTGCTATTATTGAGTAGGTCAGGTTTGCCAATCTTTGTGCCTTCATAATCATGTTATTCTTCTGTTCCTTAAATATATCCCTCTTGTCTGTTATTATAACACCTAGATACTTAATATTATTAGTCACACGGATTCATTCAATGTTCTCTGGTTTGTGTTCTGCGTTGTGTATGATTATTTGGCTTTTTCTTTATGTCCATGCCATATTCCTTGCTTATTTCCATCAGTGTTTTGATGTCATCACAAGCTTCTTGTAACGCTATTATAAGTCTCATGGAAAATGTTTATAAGCAGAAGAAGAAGAGAAGTGCTTCCTCCATAACGGCTTGTGTTATTATGATCAGCTGATTCCGCAAGGCGAGTGGTACTACTTGTGAGTGTGACCAGACTGCTAGTCGTATCGGTCAAGCCAGGGAAAACGGAAGCCAGGCTAAGAACATAAGAACATAAGAAATTAGGAGACTGCAAGAGGCCAGTTAATGACCTATACGAGGCAGTTCCTTGTCCCCCACCCTTGGAATAATCCAATATTTAGCCATCCCACCTGTCATCCCTATCCATACTCTCATCCAGCCGTCTTTTAAAGCAACCTATTGACTCAGCACTTACTACGTGTCTATCCAGCCTATTCCAATCGTTCACGACTCTGTTTGTGAACCAATATCTACCTATGTCTGTCCTGAATCTAAGTTTTTCTAGCTTGTACCCATTTCCACGCGTCCTATCCTGGGTACTAAATTCTAAAACCTGATCAATGTTTCCCTTATTAATTTCTTTTACCCATTTGAAAACCTCAATCATATCCCCTCTTGCCCTCCTTCTCTCTAGGGAGTGGAGATTAAGACGTTTTAACCTATCTTTGTAGGGTAAATTTCTCAGCCCCTGAATCATCTTGGTCATTCTTCTCTGAACTGCCTCCAAGGAGCCTATATCCTTCCTATAATAAGGGGACCAAAATTGAGCTGCATAATCTAGATGGGGTCTAACTAGCGCTAAATACAACCTCAGAATGACCTCAGAACTCCTATTTGTCACACACCTACTAATAAATCCCAGTATCTTGTTGGCTTTATTTCTAGCTATAATACACTGTTCCCTGGGGCGCAAGTCACTGCTTATTTGAACTCCTAAATCCCTCACACTATATGACCTTCCTAAGGTAGTGTCATTTAATGTGTAGTCTACAGACCTATTTCCTTTACCTACGCTCATAATGCTACACTTGTTAACATTAAACTGCATCTGCCATTTCTCTGACCACTCGTACAGCCTATTTAAGTCATCCTGCAGCATCCTAGCATCGTCTAAATTCTTTACTTGTCTTCCTATCTTTGTGTCATCGGCAAATTTACTGATATCACTATTTATTCCTGTCTCTAAGTCATTTATATAAATTATGAATAACAATGGTCCTAGTACTGATTCCTGTGGTACCCCACTAGTGACATTACCCCATTCTGATTTCTTCCCATTAATTTGTACCCTCTGTTCCATACCAATAAGCCATCCCCTAATCCATTCTAGTACCTTCCCACCTATGCCGTGAGCCTTAACTTTACTTAATAGTCTCCTATGGGGTACTCTGTCAAAGGCTTTACTGAAGTCCAGATAAACTATATCATACTCGTCCCCCTTATCTATTGTTTCAAATACTTTCCTATAGAAGGATAATAAATTTGTGAGGCATGACTTCCCCTTGCTAAAACCATGTTGACTATGTCTAATTAGCTTGTGTTCATCTAAATGTTTCCTAATTTCCCTTGCTATGATAGTTTCTAACATCTTGCCTACCACTGATGTTAAACTAATTGGGCGGTAGTTACTACTTTCTGCCTTATCTCCTTTCTTGAATATAGGAATTACATTTGCCTGCCTCCATAGCCTAGGTACTACTCCTGTGTCTAGTGATTCTCTAAAAATCATTGCAATAGGATCAACGAGTTCTTCTCTACATTCCCTAAGAATCCTCGGAAAAATGTCGTCCGGCCCTGGAGATTTAGTCTTTTTAAGTCTATCTATTTCCTTGCTAACTACTTCCCTACTTATATCTATTTCGCTTAATTTATCATCCTCTTGTTCCCTAAAGATCTGTACTGGCTCCAGTTCCCTACCCGACTCTTCTTGAGAAAATACAGACAAGAAGTATTTATTTAATTCCTTACTAATATCCTCACCATTTTCTATCAAGCTGCCATCCATTCCTTTAAGAGGTCCTATTCTTTCCTTTGTTTTAGCCTTGTACAACTGATAGAATCCCTTTGGATCCTGCTGGGCATCTCTAGCTATCTTAACCTCATAATTCCTCTTTGCAGTCCTAATATCCTTTTTAACCTTCCTAGCTAGGTCATTATACTGCCCTAGTACCTGTACTTCTCCCCTTTTAATTTTCCTATAGAGTCTCCTTTTTAATCCAATTTCCCTTCTAATGTTGCTATTCATCCATTTTGGATAATTTTTATTTGACCTAATCCTCCTCTTAGGTATATGCTGTTCCTGCCCTGTATGAATTTCCCTTACTATGTTATTATAATGCAATTCTACCTCAATGTTTTGATCCTCCTCTCTGCCTACTCCTATACCCTCCCAATTTATACCTTGGAAATAATGTCTGAGGCCCTGGTAATTTCCTTTTCTAAAATCTGGTACTAAAGCAGTGTTCTGTTCTACCTGCCTCTTTGCATTAATCTTGAATCTAATTTCGTGGTGGTCACTAACATCAAATCTCGCTCCTATCTCAACCTGACTTACCAAAGTTTCATTATTAGTTAAGACCAGATCTAAAATATTTCCCTGTCGTGTTGGTTCCCTTACAAGTTGTGTGAAAAAACCATCCTGGACGACATTTAAGAATTCCTCCGAGCACCCGTCTCCTGTCATACTATCCCAGTCTATTCTCCTATAATTAAAGTCCCCCATAATGCATACATCATTATACCTAGATGCCCTTGCAAGCTCCTGCATCAGGGGTGCACTAGCTGCTTTGCCTAAATCTGGAGGCCTATATATAATGCCTACAACTAACTTATTCCCTCCTATAATAATGTCAATCCATAATGACTCCGTATTCCTATCTGTTTTTATTGTGGTATTGACATAGCTATTTAATGTGTTTCTAACGTACAGTGCCACACCTCCTCCTCTCCTCCCTACTCTATCCCTGTGGAAAAAAGTGTACCCATCTATTCCTACTTCAGGTAAGAAATGTTTGCCTGCAATATCTAACCAAGTTTCTGTAATACCTATAATATCTAACTCTTCAACACTTGCGATACCTCTAAGTGTGTCTATCTTATTTATTACACTTCTACTGTTTGTATAAAAGACACTTAGTTCATGCACCTCCCTCTCTTTACCCCGTCCTTTGTCTCTATTACCCTTACCTCTATTAATATTTAGTTTCCCTGACTGGACTGCCTAACAGCCCTCTCAAGACACTCACTAAGTTCTTGTACTCCCTTCCTACTGAAGTGTACACCATCCCTGGTATAGAGCTCCTGTCTCCCATAGAACCTGCTCCACTCATCCATAAAACCTACCCCATCCTCCCCACACATCCTCATCAACCTCTCGTTCAGGACAAGGGCATGTGAGAGCCACCAGCCTCTAACCCCCTGTACAGGGAGCACCCCTGAGACTATACACCTCCTACCACTCTCCCTTATCTCCCTCAGAAGCTCCCTATACCTAAGCACTAGCTCCTCTGACCTTACCCTGCCTACATCGTTCACGCCCACGTGAACCACCACTAACGCCTCTTTCCCTGTCCCCTCCACAACCTTCTTGTATCTCTCTACCACGTCCTGTACTCCGGCCCCAGGAAGACAACACGTCATCCTCCTTGCCCTGTCGGCTTCACAGAAGGTCTCGTCTAAATACCTAATCCTAGAGTCACCCAGAACTAACACTTCCTGCGACCCTTCTAACCCTTCCCTGTCCTTCCTCACCTTCCCACCCTCCTTCCCATCTAACTTCCTCTTCACTATCTTTGCCTTGGGTGTCCTGTCCCCTTCACCTGCTCCTACTTCTATCACCACCTCTTCCTCTTCCTGTGTAGCTAACAAGCCAAACTTGTTGCTACACTCTACCTGACCCAGGGGAAGAAATTCCACCTCACACAAGGGAGGGTTCACGCTCCCCTTCCCTCCCCTACCCACAATCCTCCAACTATTCCCCCCTTGTCTCTGACCTGAGTCACCTGACCTAACCTGACCTGAGTCTCGTGACCTGACGCTAGCTTCCTGCCTTAGCTCTAATAACTGTTGTCTCGTCTGTGCCAACGAAACTTTCACGTCCTTAACCTCTTCCTCTAAGGCTACATTTCTAGCTAACACTTCACACAATTTAGATCCACTTACCTTACATTGTCTCTCCATTCCACAAGAACCACACCTCACCACTCCACCCTCCATACCTGTAACCTCCTCGCCTATATTGAGTACTACGCACTCAGCCATCTAAATACTTTTTCACAAAAATGTACACACAACACAATAAAATACTCATGGTAAAAATATAGCCTGGTATCCCTTGTGTTGCCACACAAAAACACAATTGCTAGCGTTAGCAATACCTAGTGTGACCGTAGCTTAAGGTGATGTTCATGCCTCTAGTAGTAAAACCCTTTCTCTTTTCCATTTCTTGAAGAATTAAATAAGTGATGAGTTTAAAGATAGTTGTGGAACCTGTACAGCCCTGTCTGATCCCATTTGCTACCTTCATTTCTGTGGTTAGGTCTTCAGTGATGCTGAGTTTTGTTATGTCATCTTGGTAGGTGTTAGCGAATGCAGTGATGATTAGTGGATGTATTTTGTATTTAATCAAGGCCTCTACTATTTTATCTCTCTTCACTGAATCAAACGCCTTTGAGAAGTCAATAGATGTGATAATTAACGTTTTGTTTTCCCTGTAACTCATTTCCACACAATATTGAAGTATAAAGATGTTGTCTTCTATTCTTGCTCCTGAAGTGAAACCAGCTTGTACTATTTTTTGTTCTTCATTTATCCTAAGATGGTCTTCAATTTTGTTTCAGATCACAGCCATGAATATTCTATATATGTAATTTGTTAGTGCAATTGGGCGGAGGTCCTTTGCTGTTGGTTTGGCTTTCTTGGATATCATTATGGTATGTGATCTTCTCCATTTTTGTGGTATGTTTCCACTTTCCAGTACATTATTTAAGCATCTTGTTATTGTTTTCATACATTAACTTTTTATATAATAAGGCTTTAAAAAAATTCTGGTTTACATGTGTTAGGGCCTGGAGCTTTCTTATTTTTTAGATTTTGTATAACTGATTTGACCTCTGTTTCTGTTATAATTGGTGTGGTCATGGGCATGATTTCTTTTTCCACTGACACTGCCATATCCATGTGTTCCCTGCCAGGAGGAGCTCTTCTGGGATAGCAAGGAAAAGTACCAGCCCACCTTTGAGGGCTGGGACCCCAAGAAGTTCCATGCGTCGACACGCCTGCTGGACAGGGAGACACTAGATGGTGGGGAAGAAGGCCTACTTTGTGCCACATTACTTGCTTTGCCTTGAGTGTCTGGGACTCCCTAATCAACAACAAGGAGAGGAAGAATAAGTAAGTCATGTTTATTTATATTACAGTATCATTATTTTTTTTTTCCTTTGATGGGGTAAACAGCATCGGTACATACATACATACATACATATTTGATATGTTTAAATGCCATTATCTTACTGTGTGAATGCTTACACACATGCAATAGGTTTTTTTTTTTTACATTCTTCGAACGAATAGATGCTACAGATTAGTAGGTAATATAACTATAGGAATTAATCTATTAATTTATAAATTTAATTGTACTTCTGAATTATTCTTTTTTTTTTCGGATGTTTTTTTTATTTTTATTCGTATAATTTTTTGTTCACTTGTAATGTGCTAACATTCACATTTTATTTCAGGTATTTGGTTGTGACAACCATAAAGACACATTCCTGCAGATCCTTGTTGGCTTGGCCAGGAAGTTCCCAGAGTTTGAGGTGGCACAGTGCTGTAATGGGCACAGTGTAATCACCAAGATTCTCCCCGTCGTGGGCGGCAACCAACTTGTGCAGGGACACAAACTCTGATGTTCACGCCAAGTTGCCCTCCAAACGCCAGGCCACCGGTGACCGTGTGAGGGATACTAGAAGCCATGACCGAATGAAAAGGCAGAAGCTCCAGGGGCAGAAAAAATAGGTGATGGGGAAGATAATGACTGCGTCTTACAAGCCAGTGATTTGTGTGTCTCTTCAAGGGAGTTATACTTACTGCTACTGCAGACAGTGGGGGTTTTTTCTGTGCAACAAAGATATTTCTCCCCTTGCAAGACAGTGACTTGTGCTTTTCTTCAAGGGAGTTATACTTACTGCTACTGCAGACAGTGTTTTTTTTCTGTGCAACAAAGATATTTCTCCCCCTGCAAGACAGTGACTTGTGCTTTTCTTCAAGGGAGTTATATTTACTGCTACTGCAGACAGTGTTTTTTTTTCTGTGCAACAAAGATATTTCTCCCCCTGCAAGACAGTGACTTGTGCTTTTCTTTAAGGGAGTTATACTTACTGCTACTGCAGACAGTATTTTTTTTTCTGTGCAACAAAGATATTTCTCCCCCTGCAAGACAGTGACTTGTGTCTCTCTGGACGCAAGTACACCAATTCTTTGAGAGTGAGGCCATCGTCCATCGTCAGGCGTGTCAACCTGGTGTGTCTTTCTCTATACACCTTGGAGGAGAAGGCAGAGGAGATGCAGACCGCCAGGGAGCAGCTGGTCATGGAGGACACTCGGGTGGTTCAGATGTTGATTGGAGAGCTCTCTGACCTGGACCCTGAACCGCCAGAAGACTTGCTTGCGGTAGCTACAGGGCACTTCTCGGGGTACCTGGGCAGGATATCCTTGGATGACCTCTCTATGTGCTGCCAGGAGGAGCTCTTCTTGGATAGCAAGGAAAAGTACCAGCCCACCTTTGAGGGCTGGGACCCCGAGAAGTTCCATGCGTTGACATGCCTGCTGGACAGAGGGACACTAGACGGTGCGGAAGAAGGCCTACATTACCCTTCACCAACTTTGTGGAAGACAGCGACAGTGACAGTGCTTCCCTTACTGCAGAGAGTTTTTTATTTCGTGCAAATTATTTTCACCCTGCAAGACAGTGACGTATGTTGAATAATTTATTTTGTTGCTCATAAACACATTCTTTACATCACTCTGAAGTGTTTGCATTTTATTTGAGGTTCCTAAGTTGATTGTAAGTATTTTATTCGATTAAAAAAAAAAAAAGCCATAGGAACGGTTTGTGAAAGACCCATTTTCGAGTGAACAGTTAAGTATGGTGTAGTCTATGGTATTGCATATTAGTATGGACTACA
>JAXIVD010000095.1:287500-292500 GCA_036785275.1 Cancer borealis | reverse complement strand
CAAGTTTTGTGAGAAAGATTTCAAGCGCATAGATGTACACTTGGTTAAGGTTCATCTACTGAAAAGAGGATCCATGGAACTTAAAGACTCTGTGAGAGAATGTCCACTACTTGAGAAGGAGGCAGAGGAGACACAGCCTTCCTTAACAATAACCGTTGAATCAGGGGAACTTGAATTAAGCCTTAAGGACTCTTTTTCTGAAATGTTAAACCAGTTCCATGATTATCTGAATAAGTACACTCCTCTGAAAAAGTATACCGCAATAAAGACAGTAAGAATTGCGGCCAATTTTATAAATGCAAGCATTGATAGGGACATAATGCAAAATCTTAGTGGATCCTCAGTGTTTCAAGCATTTGAACACGCAACAAGCGAGGATGGATACTTCAATGAGAAGAGAGCTGTCTTCTCTGCCTCCTACCTAAGGAAAATTGTGACAAGCCTTAAAAAGTTTGTTGAATTCATGATAAACCACTCAACCATAAGAATGAGCCATTATTACGAAAGTAAATCTCTCAAAATATTAAAAGCTGTTCACACAAGGTTCCAGAAAGAAGAAGAAAGAGAACGGTTCGAAAGACGAATCCAAAAATCACGTGAAATGATTCCTCTCAAGAGTATTGAAGGCATTCTAAACTCAAAATATGTAATAAACATTATGAATCAGGCAGAAGCGTCCTTGCAAGATGAAACCGCACGACCAATCGGCTCTCTGCAGTTCACCAACTTGAGGGATGTCCTCATAGTTGTAATGCAGGTGACATCTCTGCGGAGAGTCATGGAATTTAGTGAATTCCGCATTCTGGAGTTTAATAACATTCAGAAAATTTTCAAGGAAGGGACTGACGAGCCCTGCAAGTTTTTATTAAGGGTGTCTCGTCACAAGACGGCTGAAAAAGGGCCCTGTCAGATTTTTTTAACTCCAAGACAAGAAAGATGTCTCAGGGCGTATATGCTTTATTACAGGCCCTTGAACTGTAGCTGCACTTCCCCTGACTGTTATGTATTCCCCAATATGAGTGGATTTGAGACAACAGGCTGCTGCAGCAAGATGTCCTTCTCTACAATATCTAAGTCATTAAGGCGAGCAGCTGAAAGGGCTGGTTTTGTCTCAAAGATTTCATCTAGAATGCTCCGAAGAAGCCAGATAACGGCTCTTTGGGAGAAAGACATCGACCCGTCTTGGAGATCTAAGGTGGCGGACCAGTCTGCTCACGCAGTAGACACGGCTCGAAGGTACTATGATTTCTCCTCGAAGATGAAACCAGGGGAGGAGGTCATAGATTCGCTTGCAAAGCTGCGTCAATCTGCTGTGGACACGGACAGTGCCGAGGAAACAACTGCTGATGAGGAGGGGGAGGCAAGACACGAGGATTCAGCAAATGAGAATTCTGAGTATGAAGCTGAGACCCCGCTTCCAGCAGGAGACTCACAGACATTTGTTCGGTAAGAATCTGACAAATAATCTGTCATTAAAATTATATATGGGGAATATGAACTTTACTTGGTAAGATTGACATTTTTTAATCCATAGACCTGCGGAACCAAGACCTCGAATAAGCAGAGACTCGTTGGAGAGGACTCCTACGGGATCAGAGGTGACTGTACCACCCACCGAAAGCAACATATCGCTAATGCCATCTGGGACATTGTACGTATTACCTCTCTCTTTTTTTCTCAGAAAACGTGAAACTTTCCGAAAGCAACAATGCCATCGGTGACTCAAAATTATATTTAAATGTTCTTTCAGATCCGAGATAACCTTGCCTGGATCATCGGTTATAGAGGTTAATCTGGACCGATCGGCTGAGGACACGGCTTTCTCACGGGCTAGTGAGGATACCCCGGACATGTAAGTTTTATTTTTCTTTTCTCAAACTTAATTCAATGTCTAGGATATTCTAGAACGAAAAAAATATTTTTTTTATAATTCTTTTGATAATATTTTCAGATCGGAGGTGACCGTCCCTCCATCGGCAAGTACTGCAAATAGAGCCGCAGCAGCCACTGCGGAGGAAACCATCCCGATACAGAGACTATCGCAGATGAATGATAGTCTTTTAATACGCACAGTAAAACGTTGCAACCATTCAAGAGACCCCACGAGGTGTTTTGTAGTTTGGAAGTCGGTGAAAAAAGAGTTAGTTCTGCAAGATAAAGCTTATGCTCAGTTCTCGGAGGAACAACTTAGGGGACGCTACAAATACATCGTATACCAACTACGTGCGAGAAAAAATAAGTAAAGTTTTCAGCTTAATTTTTGTTAGCGAACTATTTTGATAAGGGAACGTATTATTTTGATAAAGGAATTTAATTTTGTATTTAGAGTAAATGTTAAAGGAGTTTTATAGGGCTACTGGCGAAAGGCTTCTCCTCCAAAAAAAGCCTTAACGACGGACTTGAGCGCCTCCTGGGCCCGTTGGAAGCTCATGAGAAAACTCATGAGGGAGTTTCAGCTAATAGCAGGCAATTTTCTCCACAAAAAATGCATGTCAGCATATGCTCTACTTATATCTAAAAGAAAAGGCACATAAAGGAGCTTTCATCTGTTCCGTGGTAAATTTGACAGTTTCACCGGGTCCGGGAATATCGGTCCGGACAGGCTAGACCTTCAGCCATCTTTCTTGCGGACCGTCTAGAATTGCCCGGCTTCATCTCGATTCTCCTAGTAGAAGATAGGTAACATTCAAGGTTTCACTAAAGTAGCAAAAGAGAAAAAGTTTCACTTTCGGACAGGCTAAGTTTACGGACCCGGTAAAATTTACTTATCCCATGTTATAAGTCGTCAATAAGTTGGTCCGGGCGCTACCCGCGGGTGAAATGAATCCAAGACGGTCTGTCGCGAGACAGGTTAGTTTTACCCTACTGTTGGCAGTTATGTCGTTGATACAGCAGTCCTGCTCAGTACGAGAGGAACGGCAGGTCCGGACATATGGTTCCGCTCTTGGTCGATCGGCCAGTGGAGCGAGGCTACGTCCGTGGGATTATGCCTGAAAGCCTCTAAGGCAGAATCCCGGCTGGATGACCAACGATACCGCGTACGGCTTGCATCGGGATGGTCACCATTGTTTTTCGAGAGATTTGTTCCCCGCTCGTTCGCGGGCGGGGCCAGAATATGGACCCGTGCAGAGGGAATTCGGGAGAGTCTCGACAAACAGGCTCCGGCTCTCCCTTCCCTAGTAGAGAACACCCGAATGCTGATGTGTCGTACCGAATCGTTCGCAGACGACTTACGTACCGGTCAGGGTGTTGTGGGCGGCAGAGCAGCATCCTCACTGCGATCCGCTAAGACTTCTCCCTAACAAGGCTGGAGGTTTCGTCACGCAACCCGATGGCGAAATCCTCCCGACAAGCCTTTTTTATTTCCACATTACACTACACACAGAGCAGCTTGCAGCAGCAGCAGCAGCACCTCTCCCTCCCCAACAAGGCTGGAGGTTTCACCACGCAACCCGATGGCGAAATCCTCCCGGCAAGCCTTTATTTACACCTTTCTACATTACATTACACTACACTATTCTACAACACTTCTACCTCCCTAACAAGGCTGGAGGTTTCGCCACGCAACCCGATGGCGAAATCCTCCGGGCAAGCCTTTATTTATATCTGTTCTCACACTGCTCTACAGAGCAGCCTCCTCACAGTGACCAGCTAATAAGACTTCTCCCTAACAAGACTATAGAGGTTTCGTCACGCAGCCTGATGGCGAGACACTCACGGCAAGCCTTTACTTAGAGCTGTCCATACTCAACTCCACACTTTACTTTCCATCTCAACTCGCGTACAGCAGTGGCTGTTGGTTTCTATTTTCATGAAGGTGTATAAAAACAAGACAGACATGTTTCTATTTTGGACTTGTAAATTTTCTGCTAAATTTTTTGACTTGCTAACATTATTTCTGATATACTTTACAACTATAGACGATTGCACCAGACCAAGCGCCGGTAAACGGCGGGGGTAGCTATGACTCTACAAGCGCGGGTAATCGGCGGGGGTAAACGGCGGGGGTAGCTATGACTCTACAAGCGCGGGTAATCGGCGGGGGTAAACGGCGGGGGTAGCTATTAGTCACTTAAATAGCAAACATCATACCGTATATAAATCTTGAGGACATACTTGGATCCATTCTCTCAAAGTAGCAGCGAAAACGAAGACTACAATTTCCCACTTATAGCATTAGGTTCAATTCTCGTTTCCACATTAAAAGCGTAATGAATATGATATTGGTGTTCAGTACGTAATATCCTTGTAAAATATATTTGGATTAACTTAGTTTCAGAGGTGACACCAAAAACCAAGATTTATTTATTTATATCTTTCCACACTCAAATCAACAGAACAGCAGCAGTACTCTCGCTACGAACCGCTTGCACTTCTGCCTCCCTAACAAGGCTAAAGATTTTGTCACGCATCCCGATGGCGAAATCCTCCCGGCAAACCTCCCGGCAAACCCATATTTACATTACTACACACCCTTATCTATAGAACAGCATCCTCACTGTCATTCGCTAAGACTGCACCGTAAAAAGAATATAGAGGTTTCGTCACGCAACGTAACATCCGAAAGTAACCTCAAGACGGTCTTGTGCAGTTGTACACAAAAGTAACTGTCGAACTTGAACGTATCATCGAAAAATAACACGTCAGAGACTTGTGCAGTTGCACTCAAAAACAAGTGTCGAACTTAAACGTATCATCGAAAAGTATCACAAAAGTAACCTCAAGTCGCAAAACTAACACGTCAGACAGTCTTGAGACTATAGAAATCCTCCACGTATACTGACGGTAGATCATTACAAGGCCTTTCTACTGGTATTAAAAGAATCTTCTTGGGCTTTACTTCTCGAGATATTTAAATTTGAAGAAAAAAAATATAATTACATTTCACCATATATATGTTACGCCACTAAACACATCCCACCCGCTAAGGGAATACATTACTTTTCTTCTACAAGTACGCAATAAAAATCTTCCAAACTAAGGCTCATTAAGAAAATCTG